>BLBF01000017.1:43519965-43541672 GCA_015471245.1 Laticauda colubrina | reverse complement strand
CTGCCTGCCAGCCTTGCTGCCAGACTGCCTGCCAGCCTTGCTGCCAGCCAGTCTGCCTGCCAGCCTTGCTGCCTGCCTTTCTGCCAGCCTTGGTTCATGATTGCCAGCCTTGGTGCCTGCCTTGGTGCCAGCCTTCCTGCCAGCCTTGCTGTCTGCCTGCCTGCCAGCCTTGGTGCCTGCCTGCCTGCCAGCCTTCCTGCCAGTCTTGGTGCCAGCCTCGGTTCCTGCCAGCCTCCCTGCCAGCCAGCAACCCCACAACCATGCGGAAGCACAGCAAGCCTTAGCCATCTGCTGCCAGCCCTTGCAAGAGGGACAGGGCTACCATCCCGCCCCCTGGCCCTCACTCTGGTTCTGCTGGGGCTTCTGCAGCACGGGCTCGCTCTTCTGGGACTGGCGCTTCTGCTGCTTCTGCTTCTGGAAGAGCTGATGACAAGCACTCCAGCACCAGCCACCTCCACAGCACCTGCACCTTTCACCCCTGAGACTGAGCGACCAAGAGGAGTGCGAGAGACTCTTTTTTGTTTTATAGCTTGTTGTTAATAAAGTCTATTTATGATTCACACACTTGCTTCATTTCTTTCTTTTTATAAAGTCTTGGTGGAAACTTTTAGAAATGGTTTAAGCCTTTGCATGCTTGTGGGATGGGTAAGGATAGCTTTGGGATGGGTTAGGATACGTGTGGGATGGGTAATAGCTGTGGGATGGGTTAGGATAGCAGTGGGATAGATAAACCTCCAATGCAAGCATAGTGGGACTGTATGGTCCACCCTCCCAGGTGCCACACCTACAGCCCTTTATTATCAATAATAATGTAATAATTATCCACACATGTCAACATAAACACAACTCTTTATTAAATGCCCTGTTCATTGTAGGCCAACCAAACATACATGGCCCAATCTCATCCGTGTGATGAGACAGGCTGAAGGAAGCATCCATTAAGCAAACACCATCCTGTCTTGCCACTCCACTGCTCCAGCTGGGGAGTTGCACCATTGTCTCAGGAGGTTGCGCTGCTTCTTCGCTTTATGTGAGGCTCTGTTGGGGCCTTGCACATCTTCAGTGTCTATCAGGTTTCGCCCTTGCCTTCATTCCCCAAGCTCCATGTCCCCATTGCCTTGCTGGAGGTCCACAAGCCTGTTCTGCAACACTGGGTAGCGGATGCGCATGAGATTGTGCAGGATACAGCAAGCTTCCATGATCCTCCTCACGGTCTCTGGGCGATGCTGCATGGTGGTGAGAAGTACCTGGAACCTGTTGGCCAGGATGCCAAAAGCGTTCTCCACCACCCGCCTTGCCCTGGACAACCTGTAGTTGAAGATCCTCTCTTCAGGGGTGAGGAGTCTGGAAGTGTAGGGCTTCATGAGGTAGGTTGTGAGGGAGAAGGCGTCATCCCCCACGATGAAGTAGGGCACATCTTATGTGTCGTTGGGCAGGGGGTCTGGATCTGGGAAGTCCACCATGAGGTTGCGTTCCAGCCCCTCCTTGAGGTGACTGGCATTGTATACCTGGGTATCTGAAGATGAGCCGTTGCCTGAAGTATCGATATACATGAACTTGTAGTCAGCATCGACCATGGCAAAGAGGATGATGCTGAAGAAGCCCTTGGAGTTGAAATAAGTGGACCCTGAGTTGGATGGAGCTTTGCAGGCCACGTGCTTGCCATCGATGGCTCCAACGGTGTGTGGTAAGTTCCACTTCTGATACCACTGCTCTGCAACTTTCTTCCAGCCTTCTTCAGTGGAGGGGTACTGGAGGAGCTCCTCCTTGTATTCTTCAATGATGGCCTGCACCACTTCTCTGACCACAATGCTGATGGTGTTGGATGGCACCCTCCAGCCGTACTGCATGCTCCTGTAGGAGGTCCCTGAGGCCAGGTGGCGCAGAGTGAGTGCCACCTTGAGCCCAGGTTCCAGGCTGGGATGGAAGCTGGTGTTTGCCTTGGTCAACCTGGGTGTCAGCCGCTGCACAACTTCATCAAACATGGCTGGAGACATCCTCATGAAGTTCTGGAACGCCCAAGTGTCTTTGTTCCTGAGCTCCACCATCAGCTTGTTGTATAGTCCGTCCTCTGCTCTTCTGGCGAACCATCTTCGGATCCAGACTCTTTTTGGGTGGCTCCTTTTCTTCTCAGTAGAGTTCACAGAGCCTGCAGTCTTCGCACTGTTGCAGAACAATGGTGGCTGCCGAAAGGACTTTGTTACAATCCACGGTGGATATGACTGGATGCTGTGGAAGAGGAAGAGCCAGATGAAGGCTGCAGAGGTCTGCACCGCTGGGCTGCTGTTCTGAAAGTGAGATGCAGGTGAGTTGCTCCCCCTTTTTAAAGGCATTATAGGTTTTCCGCTAGGCATCCTCTAGGCATCCTCTAGACATCCTTAATATCCGAGATAGGTCCCCTCTGCGAACGTTTTTTCCGTTTTAAACGCTTTATTTCCGTTCTGCAACCGTTCCGCTTCCTCCCTGCGTCCGGGCGGATGGAGTTCCGTGGATGCGTAGCAGACGCCTAGCGGATATAGCAGATGCGTAACGGATGCGTAACGGATGTCTAGCGGATGCGTAGTGGATGCAGAACGGACGAACTGGATACATTTTCCGCGCAAAAGTTTTGGGCAGCCCAAAATTTTTGAAGTGGATGAAACGTCCATAAATGGATGCTGGACGGATTGAGAGGAAGCCAAACGGAGGCAGTGAGTACAGAATGGATACATCGCGTTTTCGAACGGATGGCAAGGTTTTTTGTCAGTTTTACATCCTCTTTGCATCCGTTGGTTCAGTGTGACATGGGCTTTAACTTTCTGAGCAGTTTGGCGAACTAGTTGTTGGAAGAACTCATTAGGGCAGAGAACTGGTTGTTAAATTATTTGAATCCTACCACTGAGGAGGAGGATCAATTTAGTTAAGGAATAGTACAGATTGGAAGGAAAAGATGATGATAAACTACTTCTTCCTCCTTAAGAAAACAGTACAGTTGTTGAAAAAAGCATTTCTGGAGACAACTATAACCTGTATGACTGAAAATCCAAAGACAAGAAGAAGAGTTTTGATTTTCAGATCTCAATCTACTTGTTGATGTCTGGACATACATCTTCCAGGGGAACATTCTCTAGACATTTAGCCTCTGTAGGAAATTGAAAAATATCTCTGAATCAAACTTATTAAGATATACATTACTGTGAAGTAAATGATTACAACCCTTATCAAGACTAAGTACAAGAGGAGAAATAGATGGGAATAAAATATAAACTAAGCCAAGACACTTGACAAAGGTGGGTATTTGATAATTAAATGCAATTTAATTTTTATTGTAGGTCTTTTCAAAGGGGGTTTATAATCTTTGGCAAAAGTAAGCCTGATAATACTGCTAATTCTCAATTCATGAATTCCAATTGTTATTTTATATCCTACTTTTCTTTGGGGCAAGATCATACTATAGTAGAGGAAGTAATGCTCAGAACCCAACCATACTTTCTGGAAATTCATGAATTTATACAATAGGAGGGAACCTGAAAACAATTGTTTCAAAAGCACTTTTGCCTTTATTCCTCTCGGTACAGTTTCAAGCTTGTGATTCTCTCGAAATATCTTCTTAAGGGCCTGTCACATTGGCCGACGGATGCAAAACGTTTGTAAAAAGTACACAGCAGACGAGAAAATGTTCCATCCGTTGTTATCAGCTCTCAAAAGTGCCCCGAATTTGCATAACCATAGTGGACAACAACGGAAAGGAACGGACGGGGGGAGTATGTCGAGGGGATGGATAGCGGATGCTCCACGGAAGCCTAGCGGATGGGAGTGGATGGCACATCCGCGGGGCTTCCGGGGGAGCACAGCGAAGCAGGCACGCAACGGAAGGAACGGATGCAGAGCGGATGCAGAGCATGCATCACGAACGCCTAGCGATGCCTAGCGGATGCAAAGCGTTCACTGCGCATGCGGGGAGGATGCATTGCGTCAGCCCCGGGGATATAAAGGGAAGCAGCTCGCAAACAGGTCACCATTCAGAGGAAAGACCTGCTGCCAGACACAGCTCCAGCCAGCAAGCCAACAACCCAACAACCATGGGGAAAAAGAGAAAGCCTCTGTCATCTGCTGCCAGCCCTGGCAAGAGGGACAGGGCCACCATCCCACCCCCTGGCGCAGACTCT
This sequence comes from Laticauda colubrina, assembly GCA_015471245.1. NCBI lineage: Eukaryota > Metazoa > Chordata > Lepidosauria > Squamata > Elapidae > Laticauda > Laticauda colubrina. Next base: position 43,537,524 of record BLBF01000017.1, on the reverse strand, counting down.
GCTTCTGCTGGGGCTTCTGCTGCTGGGGCTGACTCTTCTGGTGCTGGAGCTTCTGCTGGCGCTGCTCCTGGTGCTGGTGCTTCTGTTGGTGCTTACTCTGCTGGTGCTGCTCGTGGTGCTGGGGCTTCTGCTGGGGCTTACTTTGCTGGCACTGCTCCTGGTCCTGCTGGTGCTTGCTCCTGGTCCTGCTGGTGCTCCTGGTCCTGCTGGTGCTGCTGGCACTGCTGGTGCTTACTCTGCTGATGATCCTTGTCCTGCTGGTCGTGCTGGCGCTGCTGGTGCTTACTCTGCTGCTGCTGCTCCTGGTCCTGCTGGTGCTGCTGTGGTGCTGCTGGTCCTGCTTTTGCTGCTACTGTTGATGTTGCTGCTGCTGGTGGTGGTGGTGACAACCTCAAAGACCCTCTGATGAGGGCCCATATGGCCCTGCCAGAGGGAGGAAGAGGCAGACGCGTGAACGGGAGAGGAGGCAATACTCAATCGAAGAGGAACATGAGGATGAGGTACTGGAATGGCTGAGGGAGAACGAGTATCTATGGCAGAAGGGACACAGGCTCTATCGAGACACCAAAAGGAAGCAGGCTGCTTGGAGAGAGAAGGCGGAGAGCCTGGGCTACACTTCGGAGGTGCTCCTCGGCTGGTGGAAGCACATGCACACCTGGTACGGGAAGCTGCACCTCAAGAAATCTGGCCAGGCCGCGGTCAAGCTGACAGACAGAGAGACCTACGTGATGACCAAGTGCAGCTTCTTGGAGGGTGAGATCCGCCACCGAGGAGCAGCCCCTCTCACAACCCTCTCTCTCAGGCAGCCTGCTGAGAGCCAGTCCTCTTCCGGCCAAGAGTCAGCTCCTCTGTCCAGGCAGGTATCTGTGGAGCATGCCACGACGGAGACCCCCCTGACAGCTGTACTACCCGTGGCGGAGCACGTGGAGGACCCCCTGACACAGTGGGAGCAAGGAGAGAGCACTTTCACCAGAGAACAACCCACATCCACCCCCAGCTCCACCTCCACAGAAAGGCAGAGAGGCAGACCAGAGGGGCAGAGCCACACTGTCCTGCTGGAGATCAGGGACACCATCAGATGCAGCGTAGATCTCCTCTCTCAGCTGGTACACACCGACATCCCATCCTCCCACCGCAAGCCCTTCCTCACCTACGTCAACCAGACCCTCATGAACATGTCGGAATCATAGTACCAGGTGGTAAAGGACAGGATCACCGGTCTTCTTCACAACCCTCCAGACCCAGCTGAACCTGCTCCCACCCAGTCCAGGCCTGCTCCTCCACCCCAGGTGATGTCACTGCCCTTCCAAGGCTTTCCACAGGCCCTCACCTACCAAGGCTACGGCTACCAGGAGCTCCAGCAGCACAGGCAGCCCTTCTTAGTCCAGGCACAGGTACATCGTACACCACCGGTGCCACTGATGCCACCCACACCACCGATGCCACCCACGCTGATGCCACCCATGCCACTAATGCCACCCACACCACAGATGCCACCCATGCCACAGATGCCACTCACGCCTCACCTCGCTCACCTGCAGACCAGACATCCCCACTACACTGTTCCTTCCTCCACCCCACAGCCAAGCCCGCCTCAGAACATCTGTCATCGGTATTGGGGCTGACACCCCATATCATGGAGGAAGGGGGTCTCAACATCACAGGACTGAGCCAGCTCTCTGAGAGCTTCCTCCACACACCGTCCCCTGTTGTCCTCTTGGGGACAGGCACCCCAATGATGCCTCAGACCAGCACTCCAGAAGCAACCACCTCCACAGCACCTGGACCGTTCACCCGAGACTGGGCATGCCTCAGAGTGACTAAGAAGAGTGCCAGAGACTGGGTGGTTACCTGTTGACTTTATCTTTGCTTTGGACACTTGACTTGGGTCATTTTGCTTTTACAGCTTGTTATTAATAAAGATTATCTTTGCTTCACACACTTGCTTCATTTATTTTATTAAATAAAGTCTTGGTGGAAACTTTTATAAATGGTTTAAGCCTTTGGATGCTTGTGGGATGGGTAAGGATAGCAGTGGGATGGGCAGAGATGCCTTTGGGATGGGTAATAGCTGTGGGATGGGCAGGGATACCTTTGAGATGGGTAATAGCTGTAGGATGGGCAGGGATACCTGTGGGATGGGTAATAGCTGTGGGATAGATAAACCTCCAGTGCAAGCATAATGGGACTGTATGGTCCACCCTCCCAGGTGCCACACCTATGGCCCTTTATTATCAATAACAATTTAATCATTGATCCACACATTTCAACATAAACACAACTCTTTATTAAATGCCCTGTTCATTGTAGGCCCACTCAACATACATGGCCCAATCTCATCAGTGTGATGAGACAGGCTGAAGGAAGTATCCATTAAGCATTTTATCATCCTGTCTTGCCACTCCACTGCTCCAGCTGGGGAGTGTTTCAGGAGGTTGCGCTGCTTCTTCCCTTCACGTGAAGTTCTGTTGGGGCCTTGCACATCCTCAGTGTCTATCAGGTTTCGCCCTTGTCTCCATTCACCAGGCTCCATGTCCCCATTGCCTTGTTGGAGGTCCACGAGCCTGTTCTGCAACACTGGGTAGCGGGTGCGCATGAGATTGTGCAGGATGCAGTAAGCTTCCACGATCCTCCTCACGGTCTCTGGGCGATGCTGCATGGTGGTGAGAAGTACCTGGAACCTGTTGGCCAGGATGCCAAAGGCGTTCTCCACCACCCGCCTTGCCCTGGACAGCCTGTAGTTGAAGATCCTCTCTTTACGGGTGAGGCATCTGGAGGTGTAGACTTCATGAAGTAGGTTCTGAGGGAGAAGGCGTCATCCCCCACGATGAAGTAGGGCACATCTTGTGTGTCGTTGGGCAGGGGGTCTGGATCTGGGAAGTCCACCATGAGGTTGCGTTCCAGCCCCTCCTTGAGGTGACTGGCGTTGTATACCTGGGCATGTGAAGCTGACCCGTTGCCTGAAGCATCGATGTACATGAACTTTTAGCCAGCATCGACCATGGCAAAGAGGATGATGCTAAAGAAGCCCTTGTAGTTGAAATAAATGGACCCTGAGTTGGCTGGAGCTTTGCAGGCCACGTGCTTCCCATCTATTGCTTCAACGGTGTGGGGGAAGTTCCACTTCTGATACCACTGCTCTGCAACTTTCTTCCAGCCTTCTTCAGTGGAGGGGCACTGGAGGAGCTCCTGCAGGTATTCTTCGATGATGGCCTGCACCACTTCTCTGACCACAATGCTGATGGTGTTGTGTGGCACCCTCCAGCCGTACTGCATGCTCCTATACGTGGTCCCTGAGGCCAGGGACCTTGAGCCCAGGGCAGAGGTGCAGAGTCAGTGCCACCTTGAGCCCAGGGTCCAGGCTGGGCCGGAAGTTGGTGCTCTGCTTGGTCAACCTGGGTCTCAGCCGCTCCACAACTTCGTCAAATTTGGCTGGCGTCATCCTCATGAAGTTCTGGAATGCACGAGTGTCTTCATTGCTCAACTCCACCATCAGCTTGTTGTACAGTCCGTACTCTGCTCTTCTCCTGATCCATCTTCGGACCCAGACACTTCTTGGCTGCCTACTTTTCTTCGCGTAGAACAGGTGAAAGAGCCTGTAGATGGCTTCGCACTGTTGTAGAACGATGGTGGCTACCAAAAGGAGTGTGTGATGATCCACGGTGGAGATGACTGGATGCTGTGGAAGAGCAAGAGCAAGATGAAGGCTGAAGAGGTCTGCACCGCAGGGCTGCTGGACTGAAAGTGAGATCCAGGTGAGTTCCTCCCCCTTTTTATAGGAAATATCGTTTTTCCACTAGATGTCCTTTTGCATCCTCTAGACATCCTGCAGACATCCTAAATATCCGAGATAGGTCCCCTCTGCGAACGTTTTTTCCGTTTTAATGCTTTGTATGAGAGCTGCATCCGCTTTCATCCTTTCTCCATCTGTGCTACTAACGCTGCGCATCTGTTCTGCGTCCGTTTCGCTTCCTCCCTGTGTCCGTTTTCCGCTGGAGCGGATGTGAGTTGCACGGATGCGCAGCGGATGCCTAGCGGATATAGCGGACGCATAACGGATGACGACGGATGTAGAACGGATGTTCCCCATATGCGGTGCAATGCAGAATGGACACGTTGAATACATTTTCTGCTCAAAAAGTTTTGAGCAGCTCAAAACTTTTTGAGCGGATGGAATCTCAAGTCGATGGATGCTGGACGGATAGAGAGGATGAAAAACGGACACAGTGAGTACAGAACGGATGGATCGCGTTAACCAACGGATGGCAAGTGTTTCTCTCCGTTTTACATCCTCTTTCCATCCGTTGGTGCAGTGTGACATGGGCTTTAGGTCCTATGTCATCTCTGCAGCCAAGACCAATTCAACAACATAGCATTTTTCCACACTTCCTTTTTGCATTCTGTATGTTTTACATATCGATATCTGTCAAATAATTGGAGGCAGAATTTGAGCTTTATGTTCATAATATGTCATGGTGGTACAGTGGTTAGAGTGGTCACAGTGTAGTACTTCAAGCTACTTCTGCTTCCTGCTTGCAGTTTGGCAGTTTGAATCTCACCAGGCTCAAGGTTGACTTCCACCCTTCCAAGGTGGGTAAAATGAAGACCCAGATTGTTGGGGGCAATATGCTGACTCTGTAAATCACTTCGAGAGGACTGTAAAGTGGTGTATAAATCTAAGTGCTATTGCTATTATATAAAAGTTTTTTATAAGTGGCACTTACTTTGTCTTGACAGCTATATAGTTTTCCAAAAAGCTTTAAAGTAACCAATTGTCTCTTATTTTGAATATTATTAAATATTATTTCTTTTGAAATCTATTAAGCAATATTATCTGGTGACTTCAATCATCTTGTATTCCAAATTAGTTAACAATATTTTACACAAACAGCACAAGCAAAACCCCAACCTTAAGGAAATCTTGATCAAAGCTGATAAATACACAAAGAATGTTGGTATATTAATTCATATGTTCAACATCATAACTGACTCTAACCAGAAATCTGGCGATACAACAATTTTAAAAGCTTTTGAAAAGTGAATACTGATAGATTATTCTTTTCTTTTTGTCCAAAAAGAAAAGGAATATTCATGCTTCACTTGCTGCTTTGTAAAACTTTTGTTATCTTTTTCAACATACCATATTCTTAAACAGCTGAACTCGGCAATATTAATAAAGGATTACCCCATGCAGCATATGGAAATACTTTAATTTATGACAACTATCTTTTACATACATTTATAGATATTCAAGAGAAAAATACTTTTTTGGCAGTATTCTTCCTTGTATAACCATCTGATAAATATATAAATTATCATGTGAACCTTTACTCATCTGTATTGGGAAATCCAGTTCTAAATTACTCAAAACAGTATCTAAGAAATGTAACATCTAAATTATCCTACAGTCACTATTTTATTACTTTGGGTAGCTTGCCAGAATCTAGCCAAAGAAATATTTGAACCTTTCTCTATATTTATGCTTTTATTATTAATAACAGCACTGATATTGTTAAATAATCATGGGCTTTTGTTAAGCTAATTCCCCAGAAGCCTAAAAAAGAAACCCAGCACAGACAATTCTCAAATGTTTTTACAAAGAACAGTTCAAAATTATCAATTCTCTACTTATGTGGAAATGTGAAGGCAATTTATGTTGTTTAATGAAAAGCATCTGTTTATAAATAACTCTGTGTGGCCTAAGTAACAGTTATCTTCCACTGAATTTACTTAATATCTACCATTATGGGCTTGGACCAGGTATTAAAGGTTAACAGAGTAGAGAAAGCATGCAGAAATGAAATTATTTCCAACTTTTTAATGGTACTCTCCTCTGAGTTATCTTTGCACAAAATTAGAATGGAAGCATCGGTAACATGCAATACCAGTGCACTGGGGGAATTTGTTCCCATTTGAAATTTATCTCTCTTTTTTGGTTGGTTTCACCATCATGATTCTAATCTTGGACTATTAACCTGCTAATAGATGTCCACTTGACAATGAGACAAACAGGGTCCTCAGTGAGCTGAATTTCTTCAAATTTAGGCATATTTTTATAGAAAAAAATGGAGCAACAAAGTAGGTATAGTTACCTTCACAGCGCTGTTTGTGATTTCTTTTCCAGCCATAGCAGCAATCAGACATAGATCCATAACGACAGACCCCAGGTTCATTCACAGTCAGCAGCTGCCTATGTGCAAAAAAAAGAACATAAATTCTAGCTAAGGAATTAACAAAAGCTCATGTTCTGGACAGATGTCCCATCTATCCATTGAGAAGTCTGGTTATATTGCCATAATCATCATAAGAAATTCTGCTGAAGCTGAACTTTATCCATTATAAGTAATAATAATCTGCATATTTTATGCAGATTATTATAAGTAATAATAATCTGTATATTTTAACAGAACACAACTGACTTCCTCAATTTAGGAAGTACTTGCTTCATTTTTATTGATTAATTAGATGTACTTTTTTTCTAATGTCAAGAACAGCAGGGAGCAGAGTTACTGTGTGCCTTTCCCTCCATATCCTGCTTAAAATCAAAATCAGTTAGTTTTAAAGCGAGTACTCACAGACCATCCATGTTGGAGTAATAACATATTGATAGTACTGGTATTTTTAAAGTAAAAGATGCTGAAACAATGTATATTTAAAAAATATATAATGCCTTCCCTACATTCATTTTGCTGGATTTGACAAATGACAAAGACTTTTTAGCATGCAAAATTCATTTTCAGCATCACAACTTGTGCTTCAAACTGTGAAATCTATTCAAGACACCAGGACTATATTCCAAATTACATGGCTGTAATAACAAAATGCTTTTTAGCCATTTTGGAAGCCAGTTAACACTTGGAAAATCAATCTGTGCATATTTAAATGAACTTAACAAAACTTAACATTACAACTAATATGTTGTTTAAAAGTTTGGTGTAATAATGCAAAAAGCAGGAGATTAGGTTTAGAAAGAGTATTGCTATGTATTTTATTCAAGTTTTTTGTTGTTATTTAAGTTTTGTTGTTAAAAGTTATTTAAGTTTTGTTGTTATTTAAGTTCTTGTTATTTAAGTTAAAAGCAATCTGGAAAGAATATATGTTCTTTATGTAAATAGTTGGCTCCAAATAACGCATTCTGATTAGTTACTCAAAACTAGAAGGGATTTGTTCAAAAGGAACCAATCCCTGAAGCCGCAGAAAGGCGGCAAAATCAAATGAATGTCATTGGCTACAAGCCGGTAGAAAAAAGGTATAAAAAGACTGGCGCGGCTTGAGCCAACGTTCCGTCTTTACTGCTATTCAATGGAATAAAGACTTTGTTGCTGGAACCCGGTCTACCTTGCGTTTTTCCGGACAGAACACTGGCGACGAGGATGGGATTGTCCTAAACGCGAGACCAAGCACGCGGTGAGAGAGAATTCCAGACGGCAAACGGAATGGCCGGGAACAACGCACCGCCCGCACCTTTTAATCCCAATGAAGAGGATTGGGATTCCTATTTAGACCGTTTCCAGATGTATCTGGAAAGCAATGAGATGGAGGGAATCTCAGATCAACGCAAGAGGGCTGTGTTCTTAACACACTGTGGGCCTACAGTCTTCAAGATGGCTAAAGCCCTGGCGAAGCCCCGAGACGTTAAACAACTGACTTGGCCAGAACTTCAGAGACTACTAAAAGCTCACTACGCACCGATGGTGTCCAACCTCATAAAGCGACACAAATTCTACCGAAGAGACCAGAGAGAAAGTGAGACCGTAGCCGACTTCATAGCCGCTCTCCGACAAATAGGGGGAGAGTGTGAATTCCTAAACCTTGATGAGGCTATGAGAGACCGAGTAGTGTTGGGACTAAGAGACTCGACAACACAGAGCAAACTACTAAACAAGCCCAAAATAACCATAGCTGAGGCCATCGCAGAAGCCACAGTCGCTGAAGCCGCGAAAAAATCGGCTGTTAAAATGAAGCAGATGAACGCGAGCGGAAATGAAACAAGCCTGGCCACAAGGAGAAAACAGTCTCCCACTACCACTCACCACGAAGACTATGGCGAGATGTCCAAATCAGACGAAGAAGATGACGAGGTCCACCGTCTGTACGCCAACAAGAAAGAGCGCGAAAAGAGAAATTGGCGGGAATGCGCTGGCTGCGGAGGAAGTCATCCGCAAGCTGAATGCAGGTTTCTCGATGCCATTTGCAGAAATTGCAAGAAACGAGGGCATATCGAGAAAGTCTGCAGGAACAGGAAAAACTGCAGCCCAATGAGACGCAACAACTCCCCCACACGAGCCGAGCCCAGGCGAGCTGAGAGAAAGTGGCAGCGAAACAAGCAAACCTCAACCCGAGAGAATACACATCAAACTGTTACTATAGGAAGCGCTAAGACAGAAAGTGGAAAGAAGATTAAGATAACCGTGAAGATTGAAGGGAAACCCTGTGAAATGGAAGGAGACTCTGGATTCTTCCTATCCATGGTCTCTTGGGACACCATAAAACAACTAGTCCCTGACATCAAACCTAAAGAACTCCAAAAGCAGCGGCTAACACTCAAAGACTACCAGGGAAACCGAATCCCGGTAGTTGGCATGGGTCGATTCAGAGTCACTTATAAACATCATGTTGAGGTACTTCCGCTGACCATAGTCGATCGAGACAGACCAGGCCTCCTGGGCATCAAATGGTTCGCGCCATTGGGCATCGGGATGACCGGGATAGACTGAGTGACCACAACCGACTGGGAGAAAGACCTAATCCAGGAATTCCAGGACGTTTTCGACGGCTCACTTGGCAAGTATTGGGGAAACCCTATTTATTTCAGTTTAGACCCCCAGGTAACCCCAAGGAGACTAAAGGCTAGGCGAGTCCCATTTGCTTTAAAAACAAAGATTGAGGAACAGCTAAATAAACTAGTAGCCCAGGGGGTATTAGAACCTGTGGACCATGCCAAGTGGGAAACGCCTATAGTCACACCTATTAAGCCTGACGGGTCAATTCGAATCTGTGGTGACTACAAGGCTACCCTGAACCATGCACTGCAACAGAGTGCATACCCGGTGCCAGTAGTGCAGCACTTGCTACATTCCCTGGGGAGTGGAAAAGTTTTTGCCAAACTCGACCTGGCACAAGCTTATCAACAGCTCCCAGTAGACCCCGAAACAGCAGAGGCACAAACTATAGTTACTCACAAGGGGGCTTTCAGATGTAAGAGACTCCAATTTGGAGTGAGTGTGGCACCAGGCATTTTTCAGAGCCTAATGGAACGCCTCCTAAATGGCATACAAGGAGTCGTACCATATTTCGACGACGTCCTAATTTCAGCAAAAAATGAAAACCAACTAAGACAGAGACTTAAAGAAGTACTAACCAAATTCAGGGAATCTGGATTAAAAGTAAAAAAAGAAAAGTGCTGCCTGGTAAAAAAAGAGCGTCGAATTCCTGGGTTATTTGATAGATGGAGAGGGTATACACCCTACCGAAAAGAAAACTAAAGCCATAAAAGACGCACCAGAACCAAAGAACAAAACCGAGTTACAAGCATTTCTGGGACTGATAAATTTTTATAATGTATTCCTACCAAATAAAGCTACAATAGCAGAACCACTACACCGGTTACTGGAAAAGAAAGCAATTTGGACTTGGGGGTATAAAGAAAAAAAAGCGTTCCAGCAAATAAAAAACTTGCTAACTTCGAACACCGTTCTCATTCAATTTAGCGACACACTACCATTGAGAGTGACCTGCGACGCTTCACCGTTTGGAGTCGGCGCCATCCTGAGCCACCAACTCCCTGACGGAAGAGAGGCACCCGTCGCGTACTATTCAAAAACCCTGTCAAAAACTGAGCGGAATTACAGCCAATTGGACAGAGAAGCCCTAGCAATTGTCGCTGGGGTAAAACGTTTTCACGAGTACCTATATGGGCGGACTTTTCAAATTGTAACAGACCACAAACCGCTACTTGGAATTTTGGCGGGAAACAAGCCCACACCAAATATTCTGTCCCCAAGAATGACTAGGTGGTCGGAGTTCCTAGCAGCCTACTCCTATACGCTAATACATCGGCCAGGTAAACAAATTTCCCATGCAGACGCTTTGAGCAGAGCACCATTGCCATCAACAGAAGAAGACCCTGCACCAACGATGACTGCTCTACAGATAGAGACTTGCCCCGATCTACCCATATCCGCGAATGATGTCGCCAGAGCCACAGCAAAAGATCCATTGACTGCTCGCATGCTTAACTGGGTAGGTAGAGGCTGGCCGGAAGACCAAAAAACTGAGACTTTTAAACCTTTCCGGACCAAACAAACCGAACTCTCAATCGAAAAGGGGTGTTTACTGAGGGGTGAGCGGGTAATTATCCCCAACAAATTGCAACCTAGGATACTCGGTATGTTGTATGAGGGCCACCCTGGAATTCTTAAGATGAAAAGCCTTGCTAGAAGTTATGTCTGGTGGCCAGGTATTGATAAGGACATTGAATACTGGGTAAACTCGTGCAACAAATGCCAGAGAATCAGACCATCCCCACCAAAAGCACCTATAAGGGACTGGGAAACCCCAAGAGGCCCCTGGTCATGAATCCACATCGATTTTGCAGGTCCTATCAAGGGGCACACATTTCTGATTGTTGTGGACGCATACTCAAATTGGCTAGAGGTAAAAATTATGCCATCAACGACAACAGAAACTGTGATAAAAGAATTAGACAAACTTTTTGCAACCCATGGCTTACCGGACGTCCTAGTGTCCGATAATGGACCACAATTAACCAGCCTTCAATTCGAACAATACCTAGCTTCCCTAGGTATAAGACATACCCTCACCGCGCCGGCCCATCCGGCTGCAAACGGTAGGGCTGAGAGAATGGTCAGGTTTACCAAGGAGGGTTTGGAAAAGATGGACACTGGGGACGTCCAAAGCAAAATAAACCGGTTACTCACCCTCCAACATATAACACCAAGTACCACAACCAACAAAACCCCAGCAGAACTACTGATGGGGAGGAAACTTAGATCGCACCTAGACCGGCTGCATCCAAATTTCACACCTGAAAACCCCCCCAACTCCTCTACGCGATTCAGGAGTTTTGAAATTGGCGATTTAGTTTATGCAAAGAACTTCATGGGGGACCCATTATGGTTACCGGGACAAATTACAAAAATAACAGGCCCCAAGTCTTACCGATTAACGGTAGATGACGGCAGGGAGTGAAAGCGGCACATAGACCAGCTTCGTTCCCGAAACTTAGAACGAAATGAAAAAACACAACCATGCATTTACAAAAATGATGAAATTCAAACCAAAAGGGGGGGGGGAAATGCGAAAAATAAATAAAGAACCATTTAAATCAAACGCCGAAAATCAATACAGTCAAAAAGAGCAAAATGGAGACTCACTGTTTGAAGGAAGTTGCGTGAAGAGTCCATCGGAGGGGGCCAGCCGAGCCAGCTCGACCTGCCCGGAGGAAACGGGAGGGAGCGGCAAAGGCGCCGGCCTGAGCGACTCAGGCGGCAGTAAAATGGCGGGCTCACCCTTCCAGACGGTTCCGGGGAGAAGGACGGAACAGACGACAGCCCCATCCGAACCAGTCGAAGACCCAAACAGGAATGAACCGCGCAAGTCCAGTCGAGTCAAGAGAAGCCCCATCTATTTGCGAGACTACGTCACCACGTAGGACTGAACTAAGAGGGGAGGGGTGTTCTGTATGTAAATAGTTAGCTCCAAATAATGCATTCTGATTGGTTACTCAAAACTAGAAGGGATTTGTTCAAAAGGAACCAATCCCTGAAGCCGCAGAAAGGCGGCAAAATCAAATGAATGTCATTGGCTACAAGCCGGTAGAAAAAAGGTATAAAAAGACTGGCGCGGCTTGAGCCAACGTTCTGTCTTTACTGCTATTCAATGGAATAAAGACTTTGTTGCTTGAACCCGGTCTACCTCGCGTTTTTCCGGACAGAACAATGTACATCTGAAAAGAAGAATTATAGTTAAAGATATTTTTGTTGTTTAACTCTGGTCATTTTCTACTAAGGATATTTTGTTCTTTAACTGGTCATTTTCTACTTGAAAATCACCTTTGAGTGATTTTTCAACAGAGAAGAAGCAACTATCTCTAATTTTAAAAATACTTTATTGCAGGGATGGAAATCAATGAAAGAAAAGAAAAAGATGAAGTCACTTCTCTCCTCTTCCACTTGGATCAGTCTTCTTCTGGTCCTCTCCTAATAGGAAATGCTGTTTAATTGGAGCTCTTCTTTCCCATTGAATAGTTACCCTGAAAAGTTATCTTATTGGCTTTTGTAAACTTTATATGAACTTTCATAATAGCAAAATGGGAATGTCCCAAAGATGAATGTCATTAATTAAGCCACAAATCCAATGAACAAACTTTCCTTTTAACTGAAGAACACAATATAAATCTTTTTAGAAAAGAAAAAGGCAGGCATTCCTCTTGGGTGGGCTTTTTGAATCAAACAAATTCACCCTCCACAGCAAAAGCTAATCTATCACTACTGTTGCTACTCATAAAGTAGCAGTCTTTGGTATAATGTGGACAAATTAGGAAGGAAGTTGATTCAATTCAAATAGCTATTCTGTTTCTAAGAAACTGCCAAATGATTTTAGGGTAGCTAATATCAGCCCTTCAGAAAGTCTCTGACTTTGGCAATCTTTGTCAGGGATCAGGTTTTACCTCAGGACCTTCTAAGTGGCTCCCAAAGCATCTTTACACTACCACTGATCAATCTTGCTATTTCATGTCACTGTGACAAACAACCAGTTTTACCTCACTCCGATCCTCATATTAGCCACTGTGTTGTACACTGAATGGATATTTTTGTGTGCACTCTCACCCACCTTGAACACTAAATACATGCAACAACATTGCAATTCACAATTCTGCCATGAAAATTTATACGAAATTATTGTATGCTTCAAAAAAAAGTGAAAGAAAAACCCCAAACACACTGTTGCTATTTGAAGAGATTTCCATCTGCAAGCACAGTAGGAAGGATGATATTCAATATTGAGATGCCTTTAACAACTGATTGAGAAGCCTTCTGCTAGATATATAGAAAACTTCTCACCATATCCCCTTTTCTGCCAGCCACACTTCTGTCCCAAATGTAACTCATAGGTTTTTCTCATTCTCCTTTCTTTCAGAAAGAAAGGGTCAGTGTGATTCATTTACTGCTTTGGTACCTCTGAACTCAGATTTAAATGAGGCTGAATGGAAAGTGAGTGAAGAATACAAAATGCCTAAATGCATGAATACTTACACTCCATCAACAGTCCTCAGCTCTCCTGAAGGGGGGGGTTCTGGAAAGAAGAAACAACAGATTTGGGGCAGGGGAAATCCTAAAAGTCTGGGAAATGTCCATTTCAGTTGCATCCTAATGTGGGGATCCTGCACCTTTCAATTATGAGCTGGTTTTAAAGACAGAGCTGATTGATCTCAAATGCAATTCCAGAAGAAATTCCTCCCCCAGCATCCCAGACGGTTTTGGTTGTTCAGTGATGATGACTGTATAATGCCTTCTCCATATGCTCAGAAACTATTCTCCAGACAAAAGCCGAACCTCAGCTGTCCATCAAGCCACTGTTGCTTGGTTATATTAACATTTTCTGCACATATTCGCAGAACTTTTCCATCATCCTATATCCATTCCCCAACCTAGTCGGCTCTGTGTTGGATAAGACTCCCGCCGTTCCGCGCCAACACGGGAGTAAGTGTAAAGTATCCCAGATACTTTATTTCAGTTCCCAGAGACCTCAATTGCTCTGCCGAGGGAGAGGTAAGCCTACGAGAGTCATCCCCGACTGATGAAGAGGCGAAGCAAGGAAAGGCAGTGGAGCCGAGCGAATAAATCCCCCAGCCCCTCTTCTGGCCGGATTCGCACGACCGCCAGGCTTATAGGCGGCTGCTATTTTAAACTCAGTGAGTCGTGTGAATGCTGCCGAACCGGAAGAAAGGGCTTAAAATCCGTGCTCCCTCCACCCCGCCACACACCCGCTTGGCAACTAACCTGCTCCTTCCAGTGAAGGATAGCTGGGGAAGCGCGAGGCAAGTACCCCAAGCGAGCAACCATAACCCCATGCTGGAGAGAGAGCTGCGCAGCCCCGGGCAAAGGTGGTTCGCTGGTCAGGATCGCTTCTGCTGTCTCTCGCTCATCCCCCTCCCCGTTTACTGCCTTGGGGCTGCTGGGTGGTTTTTCTCGTCCAGTTTGCACAGCTATTCCGGGGGGGCCTTTCCAACGAGGAGAGAAATGGGAAAACATTGGGGAGGGGGGGGGGGGAAATCCACGAGGATCAGCCAGACACAAAATTCACCCCCCTTCCGAAGTTTGCATTGGGCTTCTGCGCCGTAGGATCTATTTAGCTTTGGCGCGGGTGGGGGTGGGACGGATCAGAGATTTGCACTTGGAGACCCGCCCCCACAATCCGCCCGAGTTTATCTTTTTTTTTTTGTTTTCACCTCTCCCAATGCAGATATTGTATTACCTGAAAATTTGAGTAACTTCCAGCACTAAGTGTAATAATAATGATGATGATGATGATGATGATGATGATGATGATGATGATGATACCGCCGACTTCGCTGAAACTCGCGTTTGGACGAGAGAAACCAAAGCTTTATTTGTCGAAACAAATAAAGCAAAAATCCAGACCGGGACGCCCGCTGGCAAAAGCGAACGGAACGACGAAGTCCCACGTCTTAATAAGCCAGAAGAGATTTCCATGAGAAACAAAAACAAATCGCAGCCCAACGGATTTGTCAAAAGACCTAATTTGGGGGGAAATCCTTGCTCCGCGTGGCGCCAAAAGTGCCAAGTTACAAGGTGCCAACAGCATCTTTACCATCATAAGCAACCAAAAATGCTGACTGCAATCATAGCTTTGTAGCTTTGTATCGTCCCTTGCTCAAAAAAGGAAAAGGTTTCTGGGTTCTTCGCTGAAAGTGCATTTGCTTTTTTTTTAAAGAGATGTCTCTCCTTTTCTTAGTTTGGATGAACAGAGCTGCAAAAGCTGTTAGAGACAAAATATCAACAACACTTTACAGGGACCTGCATCAATACGTCCAGTTCAGTTCAAAGTCATTTCTGTCCCAGCGGGCCTTTGCGGCTGACACCGATTTCAGAATTATTCTCTTTACTGCAGCTGTCAGTAATAAGTACCAACATCTACAGAGGTGGTTGCACAATGCAGCATTGCAGGCGAAGTCTGCGCACAGTCAGTTCAATCCTGACCCTCTCAAAGTTGACTTAGCCTTCCATCCTTCTGAGATTGGTAAAATGAGGACCCAGATTGTTGCTAACTCTGTAAACTATGGAACAGTATATAAAGGCCCGATCCCACTGGCTGATGGATGCAAAACGTATGCATAAAGGACACAGCGGACGAGCAAAATTTCGGGGGTGGCTCCATCCGTTGTCATCCGCTACAAAAAGTGGTGAAAATTTGCATAAACAGAACGGAAAAGAATAGAAAAGAATGGACGTGGGTAGTATGTAGCGGGGATGGAAAACAGATGTTCATAGGAAGCCTAGCAGATGGAAGCGGATGACACCTCCGAGGGGGTTCCGGGGGAGAATTTCAAAGCGGACGTATAGCGGATGAAGCGGATGCATCACGTACGCCTAAAGGAAAGAAAGGGGATGCCGCGCGAATGTATATCGGATGCAAACCGTTCACTGCGCATCCTTTCTATTTCCGTGCTACTAACGATGTATAGACGTTCCATGTGCCTTTTCTTTCCTCCCTCTTTCCGTTTTCATCTGCAGTGGATGTGAGTTGCGAGGATGCCCAGAGGATGCAGAGAGGATACAGAGGACGTTTAATGGATGATAAACGGACATAGAACATTAGTTGCTTGTATGTCGCGGATTTACATCGTACACGGTGGAAAGTTCATCCGTTCACAAAGTTTTGTGCAGCTCAAAACTTCTTGCGCAGATGAAATCGCAGTGGACAGATGCTCGACGGATAGAGCATATGAAACATGTATGCAATGAGTACACAACGGATGCATAGCGTTTTCCAACAGATGGCAAAAGTTTTTTTAACGTTTTACATCCTCTTTGCATCCGTAAGTGCAGTGGGACAGGGCCTTAAGTCTAAGTGCCATGTTGCTATTGCTACTCACACAGCAAAGTTAGCAGTCAAGCAAGATTTTCTCCTCCATCCCCAACATCTGTTGCAACAGGAGGTACTCCTGAGCTTGATGAATGAGAGAAATCTTGATTATCTGATGTCATTTCTGTGACTAATGCTATTCCACATTGTCCACTCTAGTGCTCAAGCAAGTATAAGGAGCAAGGAACACAGAAACCAAAGCTTGCCTGAACCTGCCACAGCTCTTGCGGATTTGGAATACTTTTTGCCCAGAATTGCTTCCCCATTTCCAAACTGTTTTGTCAGGATGTCTGTTCACCAATCATACCTTTCCATGCCCCATCGAAGGAAGGAAGGAAGGAAGAACTTCTGATACTATATCAGGAAGGCATTTTCTTATGGCATTATTGTCAGCTAGCCTGCTGCTTGCTGCCATGGAAAACAGGGGAGAGGTCAGTGGAGAACTGTTCATTGCAGCTTTGCAACTATGGTCTGGGCTTTGCTTTTCTCTCCAAGGTCATTTCTTCTAGCTTTGGTATGCAGCAGCCAGATTTGCCTAGCTACAAGGGGGTTGGGTGCTATAGTTTGTTTCCATTTGCTGCTTCTAGCGCTTTTGCCTCAGATCTTGCCTGAAAATTGTTGCATTCAGTTCACTCCTAGTAAAAGCACCTTTTCTCTGAATCCATGGAGTCAAAGGTTTTTCTTTCCTAGGAAATGGACAGTGGCAGTCCTGACAATTATTTTCATTCTTCTTTTTTTTTTTAATAAATTTGTTCTGGTTTTTAAAATGAACATAAACAAACAAAAGATAAAAACATCAGGTCATCTTCCATAAAGATACATACAGTGTGTCGGTTGGTTTACAAATTTTTTTGTGCTTCTATTTGGTAGTCTTCAATTACAATTACATTATATATGATCTCATATTTTCAATCCAATATTAAATGCATTAATATCATTATTAATCATTTGACTATACTTATTATTCATTCATGCTTTAAAAAATAATCATATTTTACTCTATTTTGTGACAATTCATATTATCATCTCAAATCTATCCTAAAATCATTTTGTAGATATAATAAGAAAAAAAATACATCTTTATATATTTAGTATTTTCTAAAAGTCTACATATTTCATTACTATATTTTATTATCTAATCATTGATAGAATAGATCCCAAATTTTATAAAATTGTTTATCTTCTTGCTCTCTAATTTCAAATGTCAATCTATTCATTTCAGCACATTCCAATGTTTTCTTAATAATTTCCTCCTATGATGGTATTTTCTCATTTTTCCAGTTTTTAGCAAATACAATCCTAGCCGCTGTTAATACATTCACAATCAGGTATTTCAAGTCTTTACTATATATTTCAGGTAAGATTCCCCCCAAAAATATCACTGGTTTCAAATCTATATGTTTTTTTGTCATTTTTTCCAACCTCAAT
>BLBF01000017.1:43452833-43519565 GCA_015471245.1 Laticauda colubrina | reverse complement strand
TTCTTTCAAGAGGTCCAATAAAAATTATTACGATAGGCTTCCACCATTCAGGTTAAACTTTCTGGAAGACAAGAAGGCACACAAGCCATCTTTTATCCAGTTCTTTCCTGTGTGAATGATAGTCAGATTTTCTTCTTTCATTCTGCACTCCACTTATAATAGCTTTACATGATTTTAATTTGTTGCTTTATCATTGCAAATCTGATTATCATACTGCTTTGTGATCGAGGAAGCAGTATAAAAATGAACATGTAATTTGAAGAGAAAATATTGGAATAATGGTACAAGGCATGAGAAAGTGATCTCCCCCAACTCTCACCATGAGTAGCAGCATTGACATGTTCATAACATATAAACATATAACATGTTTAACATATAACATGTTTAACATATACTTCTTGCAAAGAATAATAGTAATAATAACAGCAACAATTCTTATTTATGGCCAAAATATCTGAATATCATGGATGTAGGTATATCTACATATATATCTACATATATATATATCTAAATATATGGTTCTAGTCCTACCTCAAATAAGATCAAGCTACTTCACAACACGGTTGTGAGGGAAAATAACAAGTATAACACTGTGTAGGCCACAACTCCCACATGGAAGATGGGATATAAAAAATAGTTTATAAAGGTATGCAAAATAGTGCTATTCTGTGTGGCAAGTTGGTTTATTTTGACATAGGAAGGTTCTCCCCATTGAAAGACCACCACTTCTCCTTCTGCATTTGCAAAAGTCCCATGGATTGGTTAGAGAAACAAGAGTTCAGCTTTGTTTTGAGAATTTGAGTACGGACTGCATTTACTCCCTCTATAAACTGTTTTCTTTAAGAATTTGATATCCAGCTGAGGATAATTGGACATTAGGGCCAAGTTGGAGGCATTAAAAGCACTTTCTTCTACTTTTGTGAATTGGTTATTTTTGTGTCTCGCCCTGGGTCATCACAGTAAGTGTGAAAAATGGTCACTTTTTTCACTGCCGTTGTAACTTCAAATGCACATTAAATGAACTGTTGTAAGTCAAGGACTACCTGTAGTGTCTTCAATAGTTCTATTCTTTATCCTTCATTTAGTTAGCTGATATATACTCATATTTTCCATTCTTAGCAATCTTTTCTAATTTCACAGCATGTTTTAGCTTCCTACCTACACAGTCCTTCTTGATCATTCCATCTTTTATATGTATCCCTTTGATTTTCTAGATTTTCATAAAATGGATCTGCTGCTGTTGTCAATTTTTCCCATAATATTTCTGTAGTTATGCTTTAACTAATTCTTTTTAAGGCTCTTTTCTCAGCAGCTTCTTGCTACATTAAATATTTTTACTACTGTTCTGGATTAACAAGTTGTGAAGAAAATAGGAGGGGGAAGTTGTGTTGGATATGTTTGATACCTTGAGTTATTTGGAAAAATAATAAAAGTTGGTTATAAAAGTTGCTTTGTGTCCAATGTGATTTGTCCAAAAAGACTTCAGAGGATAATTAGGACTGCAGAAAAAACAATTACTACCAACCTGCCTTCAATTGAGGACCTGTATACTGCACGAGTCAAAAAGAGGGCTGTGAAAATATTTACAGACCCCTCACATCCCGGACATAAACTGTTTCAACTCCTTTCCTCAAAATGACGCTATAGAGCACTGCACACCAGAACAACTAGACAAGAACAGTTTTTTCCCAAAAGCCATCACTCTGCTAAACAAATAATTCCCTCAACACTGTTCAACTATTTACAAAGTGTACGCTACTATTACTGTTAATCTTTTCATCACTCCTTATCACCCATCCCCTCCCACTTGTGATTGTAGGACTGTAACTTCGTTGCTTGTATCCTTACGATTTATGATTTGATTGTTGATTGTACCCCATGACTATCATTAAATGTTGTACGTTATGATTCTTGATTCTTAATGAATGTACCTTTTCTTTATGTATACTGAGAGTATTTACACCAAGACAAATTCCTTGTGTGTCCAATCACACTTGGCCAATAAAGTATTCTAAAACATTCATTCCACCATCAATAAAGACATGGTCATAGAATCAATGAAGGAGTTACTTAACACTTTTCCTGATTTAGTGTCTCTTTCTCTTTTATAATTGCAGATAAAGCACCTTGACTCTCTTCATTTAAATAGGACAAAATGATCAGTATCCAATAGGAAAGTTTTTTTAAATAGACAGTATCTCCTTTTGAGAATATAACATTTGTCTCAATTTATTTAAGATACGGGAAAACATTTGATCTGTTTGCAAACACTTGCTCTAAGGACTTTTATTATATTTTTCTGGCTTTCCTATTAGAAAGTCATGGATAACATAAGATAAATCAAAAGTAAAGCTTTCAATGGCGTGCCTAAAAAGAAAATAATTCTGTGTAACAATATTATTTTCCATTGTAGTATAAATTCTGGTGAGTATGGAATTTGATTCCGACATGTTCCATGTGCCAAAAATCACTATGAGAACTATATAATTCACTAACTTGCTAGCAATACAGAACAAACTGCTTCCGATGTCATAACTAGAGCTTATATGCATCTCTTGCCACAGTCTCTTTCCAAAATACTACCCACAACCTCTATCTCCTTCTGAACAGATTACTTTTGTAGACATGTAAAGCATCTTCAATAAAATTACAACACATTTGTAATTGTCCTTTGCAGAAACTCTTGGCAAGAAAAGGGGATAAAATGTCCTAGTAAATTAAAGTGGAAACTGCAGGAAGAGATAACATTGAGGGTTATCATGCTCTGTCTTTCAGAGAATAATATTTATTGCTAAAAGAGTAATCATTCTCTTCTTGCAATTTGTATGAAGCCAAGTTCTCACACTCCATCCATCAATACACAAGGGATATCCCACACATTAACGAGCTACTCTCCAAGATTTCAAGGTCACTTTCTACCATTGCCTTGGCAGTCAAAATGAGAGCAGAGTTCAGCTTGAGGCCACAGAGAAATCCAAAGCAATTTAGCTAAGTAAAAACTTCCTTCTAAACAGAACAATGATAACAATAGATACAGTTCACATCTGTGGTACATCCACAATAGATCCTTAAAGTATAATTTTGGGGCTGTGTCCATTTTCTTTCTCTTCGTAGAATATCCATACAATGCTGTAGTCCAATTTTTGAGGGTATTTTCACCCCATTTAATTTGTCTGTAAAAATCTTTCTTCAATGGAAAAAGGAAAAAAAATGGATAAGCAATACCTATTGGGGTATTGCTAAACAGGTACGAATGTCTTTCATGAAACTCTTCCAAATGGTATAAAGTACATATCCTTATCTGCCCAGCTGCTTTTTAAATCCTTTACCATGACCTATTTCCCATACCAGAGGTCATTTTTAAAATCTAGTCAAGACGTTTAAAAAATAAACAAAAATATTGTCTTAATAAACTCAAAATATTAACCACTGAAGGCCCTGCGATCAGAATGCATAACATGAAATTCCAGAACTGCTTCAAATTCCAAAAACATTGAATCTAACCTTCAGAAAAGTGACATCAAATTTCAGTAGGAAAGATTGGGGGGGGGGGGGTTTAATATTCCCAGCTTACGATAAAGTCAGATTAATTTCATTTAGTTCACTTCTAAGTTTACTTCCATTTCTTTGTCAGAGTCCCATGCAGGTTTAGAACTTACTTAAGAATGTTACTTCAAGACCCACATGATATTTATGAGATAATCACATAACTAAATCATTGCACTGAATGAATTGACCTCCTGCTATTGAAAGAATTTATTTGCAATTTCTTTAATAAGTTCTGTTTTCAGATTGACTATAAGAAATCTAATGCCATTGTTAATAATACTGCAGTAGAAGGAAGTGAGCCTTTAAAATGATGAGCCATTAGAGATCACACTTCTCTAAAGCAAGAATATATTTGAAGCTTACTATGACTAACATTAAGTATTACTGGACTTTATCCAAAGCTCATGTCATTTGCTAAATAAAATGGCAAGAAAAGGTGGGAATCACCACTGAATGAACTCACGTTGGTGGACTTTTGCAGTATGAAAATTAACTGGGCAATGGGTAAACCTGTATGCCAATCACTATCTTCCATTTTTGACATTGATAAGATTATGATTTGTCTGCTTGTTAGATTTATATCTCCCCTCCAAAATTTTGAAGCAGTATAGGTGAGATTCCCTCCTGCAACATTTCCTCCCAAGAATCCTGTGAGGTAGGCTGGGCTAAGAGATAGTGACCAGCCCAATCTCATCCAGCAAATTTCTGTGGCTGAGAGGAAACATGAACCATGATTTACCCATTCTTATTCCAATAGCTTAAGGCAATATTTCTCAACCTTGGCAACTTTTAAATTCAGTGGACTTTGCTGGGGAATTCTAGGAAATGTTGTTCACTCATCTTAAAATTGCCAAGGTTGAGAAACACTGACTTAAGCACCAGGCAACATTGGTTCTGTCATTAATGCAAATATGTCCTAAAGCCCATGTCACACTGCCCAATGGATGCAAAAAGGACACAACGAACGAGCAAAATGTTCCATCCGTTGTTATTCGTTCTCAAAAGGGGCAAAAATTTGCATAACCGGAGCGGATAACACGGACGCAGGGAGGACGCAGGGCGGATGCAAAGCGGATGCAGAACGGAAGCCCAGCGGATGGAAGCGGATGAGAGTGGATGGCGCATCCGCTAGGCTTCCAGGGGACCTCAGCAAAGCAGACGGGGAACGGATACAGTGGATGCAGAGCGGACGCCGAACGGATGAAGCGGATGCACAGCGGAAGCCTAGCGGATGCAGAGCGGAAGCCAAACGGATGCCTGGCGTTAATTGCGCATGCAGGGGGGATGCATTGCGTCAGCCCCACGGATATAATGGAGCAGCTCAGAAGCAGGTCGCCATTCAGAGGAAAGACCTGCTGCCGGACGGATTGGCTGCCTTGCCTGCCCTGCCTGCATGTCTGCCTACAAGCCTTGCTGCCAGCCGGTCTGCCAGCCTTGCTGCCAGCCGGTCTGCCTGCCAGCCTTGCTGCCTGCCTTTCTGCCAGCCTTGGTTCATGTCTGCCTGCCAGCCTTGGTGCCTGCCTGCCTGCCAGCCTTCCTGCCAGCCTTCCTGCCAGCCTTCCTGCCAGCCTTGGTGCCTGCCTTGGTGCCAGCCTTCCTGCCAGCCTTGCTGTCTGCCTGCCTGCCAGCCTTGGTGCCTGTCTGCCTGCCAGCCTTCCTGCCAGCCTTGGTGCCAGCCTCGGTTCCTGCCAGCCTCCCTGCCAGCCAGCAACCCCACAACCATGCGAAAGCACAGCAAGCCTCAGCCATCTGCTGCCAGCTCTTGCAAGAGGGACAGGGCTACCATCCCGCCCCCTGGCCCTCACTCTGGTTCTGCTGGGGCTTCTGCAGCACGGGCTCGCTCTTCTGGGGCTGGCGCTTCTGCTGCTTCTGCTTCTGGAGGAGCTGATGACAAGCACTCCAGCACCAGCCACCTCCACAGCACCTGCACCCTTCACCCCTGAGACTGAGCGACCAAGAGGAGTGCGAGAGACTCTTTTTTGTTTTATAGCTTGTTGTTAATAAAGTCTATTTATGATTCACACACTTGCTTCATTTCTTTTTTTTAATAAAGTCTTGGTGGAAACTTTTAGAAATGGTTTAAGCCTTTGCATACTTGTGGGATGGGTAAGGATAGCTTTGGGATGGGTTAGGATACCTGTGGTATGGGTTAGGATACCTGTGGTATAGGTAATAGCTGTGGGATGGGTTAGGATAGCAGTGGGATAGATAAACCTCCAGTGCAAGCATAGTGGGACTGTATGGTCCACCCTCCCAGGTGCCACACCTACGGCCCTTTATTATCAATAATAATGTAATAATTATCCACACATGTCAACATAAACACAACTCTTTATTAAATGCCCTGTTCATTGTAGGCCCACTCAACATACATGGCCCAATCTCATCCGTGTGATGAGACAGGCTGAAGGAAGCATCCATTAAGCATCTACCATCCTGTCTTGCCACTCCACTGCTCCAGCTGGGGAGTTGCACCAGTGTCTCAGGAGGTTGCACTGCTTCTTCGCTTCATGTGAGGCTCTGTTGGGGCCTTGCACATCCTCAGTGTCGATCAGGTTTTGCCCTTGCCTCCATTCCCCAGGCTCCATGTCCCCATTGCCTTGTTGGAGGTCCACAAGCCTGTTCTGCAACACTGGGTAGCGGGTGCGCATGAGATTGTGCAGGATGCAGCAAGCTTCCATGATCCTCCTCACGGCCTCTGGGCGATGCTGCATGGTGGTGAGAAGTACCTGGAACCTGTTGGCCAGGATGCCAAAGGCATTCTCCACCACCCGCCTTGCCCTGGACAGCCTGTAGTTGAAGATCCTCTCTTCACGGGTGAGGAGTCTGGAGGTGTAGGGCTTCATGAGGTAGGTTGTGAGGGAGAAGGCGTCATCCCCCACGATGAAATAGGGCACATCTTGTGTGTCATTGGGCGGGGGTCTGGATCTGGGAAGCCCACGATGAGGTTGCATTCCAGCTCCTCCTTGAGGTGACTGGCGTTGTATACCTGGGCATCTGAACATGAGCCGTTGCCTGAAGCATCGATGTACATGAACTTGTAGTCAGCATCGACCATGGCGAAGAGGATGATGCTGAAGAATCCCTTGGAGTTGAAATAAGTGGACCCTGAGTTGGGTGGAGCTTTGCAGGCCATGTGCTTGCCATCTATGGTGTGTGGGAAGTTCCACTTCTGATACCACTGCTCTGCAACTTTCTTCCATCCTTCTTCAGTGGAGGGGTACTGGAGGAGCTCCTCCTTGTATTCTTCGATGATGGCCTGCACCACTTCTCTGACCACAATGCTGATGGTGTTGGGTGGCACCTTCCAGCCGTGCTGCATGCTCCTGTAGGTGGCCCCTGAGGCCAGGTGGCGCAGAGTGAGTGCCACCTTGAGCCCAGGTTCCAGGCTAGGCCGGAAGCTGGTGTTTACCTTGGTCAACCTGGGTGTCAGCTGCTGCACAACTTCGTCAAACATGGGTGGAGGCATCCTCATGAAGTTCTGGAACGCCCGAGTGTCTTCGTTCCTGAGCTCCACCATCAGCTTGTTGTACAGTCCGTCCTCTGCTCTTCTGGCGAACCATTTTCGGACCCAGACTCTTTTTGGCTGCCTCTTTTTCTGCTCGCAGTAGAGTTCACAGAGCCTGAAGATGGCTTCGCACTGTTGAAGAACGATGGTGGCTGCCGAAAGAACTTTGTTACAATCCACGGTGGACATGACTGGATGCTGTGGAAGAGGAAGAGCCAGATGAAGGCTGCAGAGGTCTGCACCGTTGGGCTGCTGTTCTGAAAGTGAGATGTAGATGAATTGCTCCCCCTTTTTATAGGAAATATAGGTTTTCCGCTAGGCATCCTCTAGGCATCCTGTAGACATCCTTAATATCCAAGATAGGTCCTCTCTGCGAACGTTTTTTCCGTTTTAAACGCTTTGTTTCCGTGCTGCATCCGTTCTGCCTCCGTTCCGCTTCCTCCCCACGTCCGGGCGGATGGAGTTGCGCGGATGCGTAGCGGATGCCTAGCGGATATAGCGGATGCGTAACGGATGCCTAGCGGATGCGTAGCAGATGCAGAACGGACGAACTGGATACATTTTCCGTGCAAAAGTTTTGGGCAGCCCAAAACTTTTGGAGCGGATGAAACGTCAATAAACGGATGCTGGATGGATAGAGAGGAAGGAAAACGGAGGCAGTGAGTACATCGCGTTTTCCAATGGATAGCAAGCTTTTTTGTCCATTTTACATCCTCTTTGCATCCGTTGGTTCAGTGTGACATGGGCTTAAAGAACTTCTATAAATAATTTTAAAAATGATGATGCAGCTCTTTTCTTTCTTCTGCATCCTTCTAAATATCTGTTTCAGGGCTTTTCCTCTTCTCCTAATCAATCTACAAAGGACTTGTAAAAGCTGAGGAATGTACTATTAATTATCTCAGACAAGGTACTTGAATAATACAGTTCATCTTTGAAAAATAGCCTGCAGATGCATATTTAATGGCTGTCAGTTCTAAGGATATTTTCAGGCCTTTTAACATTATCCATAGTTCTTTCTAATTTAAAGCATGAGGAAAATATTACCTAGAGTCCCTGTCACCAATATTATTCTATCTCCAGGTGTTTTAAATATTTGTCAGTAAAAGTTCAAGGTTCAGCACTTGCACTACTGTACTGCTGCAATTACATTTTAAAACAGAAATATTTAATTAGAATGAATTTACACATTTTCTTCTCAAATACATTTGTGATTGTCAGAGGTGGGATTTTTTTAGTCAATTTGACTCAAACTGAAAAGATGCAGCAAAACCACAAGACCTAGACCAGCAGTCCCCAACCTTTTCTGGCTTTGTGGACCAATGACAGCAGGGAAGGGGGACAGGGGATAGTTACATGCGAACAGCCCGGTGAACGCATATGCAGCTCCATTTGCACAGGTGGCATGTGTACACAAATGCCAGTCACTCAAATGGTATTTTGCATGCACACATGCTCACCTGCTGCTTGTGCAAGTGGAGCTGCATGTACGCACACACTTACCTGCTTCCGTGGCTTGGTTCTAGGCCACAGCCTGGAGGTTGGGGACCCCTGCCCTAGACAATTGGATTTTTTTAATCTCCCTGTAAGTGTTGGGGAGATGTTTTATTTTGAAAAAATATCCAAGACACAAAAATGAAACATACAACCTTATATGCACAAGTTTTTCTATGTCTAATGTCTTATTCTATCTATAATGTCTATTATTATTTACACTATACAATGTTATCTTTACTATATTCCATTATAATACCACATACTATTACTTATTCTTCTATGCTATATTATACAATTTCTGCTGTAAGTATTCTATTGCAACTATGTGTCGGTAGAGATCCTCAGTCATCCAGGTTGTAGTTGTCCCAAAGGTGCTTTTTCAGGAGGCAACTGGACATTTTTGTTTTTTCTTTTGAAGATATTTCTTGGATGGAGAAGCG
The DNA here is from genome assembly GCA_015471245.1 of Laticauda colubrina. Taxonomy (NCBI): domain Eukaryota; kingdom Metazoa; phylum Chordata; class Lepidosauria; order Squamata; family Elapidae; genus Laticauda; species Laticauda colubrina. The sequence continues at coordinate 43,510,574 of BLBF01000017.1, read as the reverse complement.
AAATGTCTTCAAAAGAAAAAAACAAGGAAGTCCATATGCCTCCTGAAAAAGCAACTTTGGGATATTGCTATCATGCTACTATTATTACTAGTATACAACAGATTTTTATTTTTTTTACCAATTATAGACCCTCTGTCTTTAAATCTCTCTCTGGGATTTCTTCTATTGTTATTTTCATCTTTATTAATGGACAACATGTAAAGTATTGGCACCTTCCCAACAGTGTGTTTCGCTTTGTTTTGCTTTGAAACTTCTTTTTCTTCCAGATCCTTCTATTTCCATGAAAAAAACAACATGCTTCCAATATTTGGCTGCTTTTTTTGGGTTGTGGTGTCTGCTACAAAGTTTGCAAAACACACTTGTCTCCTCCGCCATCTGTTTCAAGGTTGCAGATTTTATAATCAATTTCGCCCTGCTGATAATGGGGAGAAGGATCAAATAGGAGGGTAGAAGGCAGCAAAGGTACCTGCTGTTGACTCTTCTACAGTGACAAACCATAGGATGGGGCTGGAGAATTATGGTGAACATCTTGACTACCGATTTACAAGAGCAGTACTCCATATGAAATACCAGAATTACCTGGAAAACACCTTTTTTATGTTGCCATCTGAAGCTGATTCCTAGCAGACCTTAAGGGAAGATGAAAAAGAATGTGAAGTGTTCTGATAAGTCACTAGCTTAGATGAAAAGAACTTCAAATAAAGTGTTCAGTGCCAGCTTTTCATAAGATTATTATGGATACACAATCACAGCCAATTGGGCCTCTGGGCATTGGTTGCAAAAGAGCAAGAAATAGAAAGGATTATTGCTTTCATGTTCAGCTTATGGTTTTTTGGAGTAACAACTAAATAATCTTATTGTCTTGATTCCTAAGTACAGTTATGATTTCAAGCCTACTCCCGTGATGATGAACCTATGGCACACATGCTAGAAGTGGCATGCAGAGCCACTTCTGCTGGCACATAAGAGGTCGCCCGGAACAGCCCCACTGTGCATGTGCGCGTCACCTGCCAGCTGATTTTCAGGTATCTGGCATGCATGTGGGGGGGCACATGGGAGATCCGCGTGCATGCGCAGAGATGTGCGTGAGGAAGGGGTCTCACGTGCATGCACAGAGACACGCAGCGGCGTGGAGGGCCTCATGTGCATTGCCTTCTAGGTGCTGGCGCACAAGCACAAGTGTGCGTGCTATTTTCAGTACAGGAGTCCAAAAAGGTTAACCACCACTGCTCTACTCCTTAGATTCATTTATTTATCTATACATTCATTTATTCCATTTGTAAGGTCACCTATCTTAACAACTAATTTACTAATTTGCTACTGTTCCAGTCAAGGGCCATTTCTCTGGACATTAATACAAATTATAATGGTTTCCAACATTTCTTCTCTAGCTCCCAATATTCCTAACTAGCATGGTCATAGTCACATCCTTCAACTGTTAAGTCCCTCAGTTTAAGACAAGAACAATGGAGATAGCTGAATCACCTTCAAGTTAGAAAAGAAGCAATCTCTACATTGTCACACTAGGAAACTATAAGCCAATTCATTCGCTACTCATTATTGCTCCTTACTTTGTCTGGAAATCATGCTGATAGGATGAAGATCATCTATGCTCCAACAGAATTTGAATAACCACAGTCTGCACTGAGTAATTTATCAACAGTTTTCTTTTGTAATATTCAAATAAACATTTCCAAACCAAAGGCCTGGAGCTCTTAAACCAATCATTTTGGTTCGTCATCCATTATTATAAGTTTTCCGCCCATTAATTTCCTTGAAAGCAATTTGAATTCTTGCCAAGAACCTGACAGAAGATTCATCATGAGGCACATTTGCTGTTTCTGGAAACTAGTTAATGAAATTCCCTCAAGGCCCCAAATGAACAGGCATATCTTTGACAGTTTAATTTCTGCTATACCTGTTTTGGATTAGTTCACTGTGAAAGGATATTCTTCATTTGGAAATAATTTCTTTTCTTTCGCTGCTATAGTGCTCAGCATTTCTTTTTTTGCCTTCCCTCTTTTCTTCCATACAAATTATGATTTAAAAAAAATAATCTCAGGAGCCAAATAATTTAGGATTGTTTCTCTAGATTTATTCCCTTTAGAACACCCAAGCACTGGGGCCAGAATAGATTTGTTGAAGTTCTGGTATGGGTGTGTATGAGATATTGGAAATTAGGTAAATTGGGTAGACCTTGACTTGACTTATTATCTTGGTGCCCCCCCCCCCCCTTTTGTAGATTGGATATGTTTTTCTTCTGGTTCCTGAAGAAAATGAAGAAACCAAGGGAGAATAAGAGGATTACAATAGTAACATGACCTCATCTGGACTCCCCTTAAGTAGGTGTCACCTGGCTCAAGAGCAGTAACTGTGAGTGGGATCTAAGCTTCCTAGTGGGCAACCACTTATGTATGAGCCAGAATTGTGCTGCAATTGCCAAAAAAGCCAATGCAGTCCTAGGCTGCATCAACAGAGACACAATATGAAGATTAGATAAAATTTTAGTACTGCTTTATACTGCATTGGTAGGACCACACCAGGAAATACTGCTTCCACTTTTGGTTACCACGACACACAAAGACGTTGAAACTCAAATTTTAGAATATTAAAACTTTCTCCAGCAAAAGACAGAGAAAGGGGAGCAAGAGTCATATGGATGAAACTAGAATATGCTTAGAATTCAGTGGTTTTCTCTGGGCCCCTTTGTAGTAGTAGTATATGTGGTGTCTGCTGAAGGTACATTAATTATCTCTAAAATGTTCTACTAGCGTATCAAAACAGAATTATAACGTATTTACATCCCCTTTCATTCCTACAAGAATAATTTTCCCTGCAGCATTGCTTTAGAAAAGAGGTGTCAAACTGGCAGCCCATGGGCCAGATATGTCATACACAGGCCACGCCCACCTCAGCTCTGCAAAGGGAAAAAGTCACAAAACATCTGACAGCAACGTGACTCCATGAGTTTCATACCCATGCTTTAGACTGAGGCTTCTTTCCACTAAGAGTTGTGGAGAATGCAACCTAATTTTGAAAAACAAATGCAAAAGTTCTGTAAAGGCAGTACGCTTAAGTCAAAAATGAACCAAAACAAAGACTTAAAACAGAGGCTTGCAAATCAAAGAAAGCAGACTTTTATTTTGTGATCAAAGTTAAAGATCTGGGTAAGAAGTTCCTAGCACATCACAAAAGACATGGGAGGAAAATACTACAAAATACAGAAAGATGCCCTGCCCTTCTTATACCGTTAAGATTCTTAGAAGTCAAGTAACTGCATTGTAAAACTCTCTAACTTAGATTTACATCTTTCCTGCAAAAGACAAATCTCTCTCTGGCAATGTTTACCTTTCATTATCTCTTCCTATTGTCCATCTAATTCAGGGGTAGTCAACCTTTCTATACCTACTGCCCACTTTTGTATCTCTGTTAGTAGTAAAAAAATTTAACCGCCCACCAGTTCCACAGTAATGGTGATTTATAAAGTAGGAGACAGAAACTTTACCGCCCACCATGAAAGATGGAACACTAGTGGGCGGTAGGGACCAAGTTGACTGCCACTGATCTAATTGATCACAATTGACCACTTAAGGGAGCTAATTAACAGTACAAAGATGTGGAATGGAGGTACCTTACATTCCCAGAGAGGTACGTTTCATTCCCAGGGGGTGATGCTGGGGTGAAATGTATCAATCCAGGAAAACTGATGGATTCAGATTGATGTAGATGGGGCAGTCATGTTTCGTAATGGAAGAGGGATGTAACTGATTGCAGGCATGTGTTTATAATTATTTTACAACAATTAAGGAAATTAACAATTAAGGAAATCTTTTTGCAACAGCAAGATAACAAATGCTACAGAGTAACTCTCTACTTAATGCTATCTCTTTATTTAGTATGACTATTCCCTTCAGTTACATTCTGTTTCAGTGAAAAAGATAAAGCAAAGAAACACAAATATTCTTGCCTAGAAAGATTTTTAAACACCTGCGACATCAGGTGTTTCCAAAACCAATCTGCTTTTTTTCTGTACTAATTTCAAATAGAATATTTTCAGACTTGTCCATTGTTTTCCACCAAGACCAATATTTTTTTTATATAAAGGAAGAGTGACACCCAATGGTGGAACATAGTTTTGCTTCTATTGTCATTGTGTACATGTCATGGCTGCTTTATTATACATAATGGATATTTAATACATTAATTTTTCCAGTTTGGTAAATTTACTTGCAATGCATCCCACTGAACTGATAGGGGAGTAACAACACATAGTTTCCTGAGAATAATTTTACTATTACCTCAATGGCAATGTATTATTTATCAAGCTTAGATTTCTATGGCAACTAAGCAGTGGAGATTTTTCAGCAAAATTATTCAGAAGAGGAAGAATTTACCAAATAGGGTGAAACTCCCTTTTTAAGAAGTATGGAGATTTAAGGACAAGGCACTTCAAACTTCAACAGTTTTCTATGAATGCTTGGGGGGAAAATTTGGATCTGGGATTGATTTTAAAAAATGGCAAAAATTGTGGTCTCAAAATTATAAAATGACAATGTCAACTGCATATAAAGAAAATTTGTATAAGATGTTTTACAGGTGGCATGTACCCCACGAGACTTGTGAGAATTGGATAAATGTTGGAAATGTCATCAGATATCTGGTTCATATTACCATATGTGGTGGACATGCTCGGATGCAAAAAGATATTGGACTAAAATCCACACATGGTTGGAAAAAATGATAAAACAATAAATAGACTTTAAACCAGAGATCTTTTTATTTGGGAATTATACCAGAAATATACAACAAAGAGCTGAAATATTTGATTGTAAATGTTTTAACAGCGGCTAGAATTTATTTGCTAAGAATTGGAAAAACGATAAAATACCTATGCAGGAGGAAGTTATTAGGAAAATTATGGACTGTGCTGAAATGAGTAAATTGACATTTGAAATTAGAGAACAAGAAGATAAACAATTTTATATGATATGGGATTTGTTTTATCAATGGTTGGACAAAAAACCATGTAATAGACTAGATAATTCTGTGATAGAAACTTAATAGATTGATATAAAACATAATATAGACATATATAACCATTGGTGGAAAATATGACATAAATTTTAAGATAAAATTTGGAATATCTCGTATAAAATAATGGAATAGTTTAGTCATGGATGATTAATAACTGATAAATATATAAACATGTTAGTTTGACAATGTGAAAATTGATATAAACTGTAATAACTATAAAAGAATAGCACAAAAGATCTATAACCAACTGACACACTGTATGTATATAAAATGGAAGATGGTTTTAGGTTTTTATATTTTGTATATGTTTGTCTTAAAAATAATTTTTAAAAAAAATAATTGCCCACAAGAAGAATATTGGAAGGATAACTTCCAGTCCTTGCTGAATTTACAACATGACAATAAAGTATTTTCATCTTGAGATTTTAAAAAAACCCAAAAACCTTCAACAGTTTTAAGAGGAAAAGCAGTATTTTCACCAGTGGTACAATTTGAAATTGACTGAACCTCTTTAAATAAGCCTTATACTTTAAGAACCCAACATCTAGGATTTCATATCACTGAAATATACCTTCCACACAGAAAGTAAACATGTTGGGGAAAGCTAATTGCCTAAAGGTGTTACCTATATTAGGTATCAGCCTATTCAAATACAGGTAGTTTTTGACTTACAACCATTTATTTAGTGATCATCCAAAGTTACAACAGAATTCAAAAATGTGACTTATCACTGTTTTTCACTCTTATAATTGTTGCAACATCCCCATAATCCCAAAATTCTGGTGCTTATTAACATATATGTATGATTGTTGTATTGTCCTGGAGTCATGAGATCACCATTAGTAACCTTCCCAGATGGCATCCAACAAGCAAAGTCAATAGGAGAAATATATTCACTTAACAATTGCAGTGATTTATTAACAACTGTGGCAAAAAGATCATAAAACGAGGCACAACTCAACAATTACCTTGCTTAGTAACAAAAATATTGGGCTCAATTGTGGTCCTAATAATGTTGTGTGCTCTGGAAGTCACTATGAATTGGATATAAATATGCTTAATAATTTTTTTTAGCATCCAAAGTATCCAATCAAGATGTACCAATGTGTTTTTAAAAGATAATTTAAAAATTTGATAAAGGCTCTTTAAAAATAAATATGTACACCAGACATAATTCAAAACCAGTAAATGATTCTCAAACACTGAAACAAAACATTCTCATAAAATGTCAAATGGGATTATCACCTTCATAACACAAATTCAAGAATCTGCTCTGAACAATACAACTTAACTCATAGTTCATTTGTAGTGGACCAAGCTGGCTAAAGAAGTTTCTACTGAATTCTCTTCTGATTACCTTAAAATTTTGCACATGCAGTTTCATTGTTGTGTATTGTAATTACAGTATTATTTGTACCCAATCTTCTTTGGGGCTTCATCCCTCTGATTTATTATCATCCCTCCATGAACTTTAATCCATTTTCAAGCCTGTAACCTATGATTTTCACTTACTAGGTCTCATCTCCAGGGTGTCTTGCAGAAAATGTGTTTTTCTCCTCTGCAGACTGGAAGACAATTGCAGAATCCATTATAATCAATAATGTAGTTCTTGATTGAGTTTTCCCTCTGAGAGATTTCTGCACAATTCATGCTGTACTCGGTACTGGGAAATATTCTGAGAACATGAGTGTTCTGTACATTGACTCAGCTTGCTTTTTTTTCCTTTACAAATACCAGTCTTCGCTTCCTTTAAGTGTGTGCCAAAGGACAATATTTATTAAGAAATCCAGACTGACTTGCCTGGCGTGCTTCCTCGGGCTGAATTGCAAAGTATTTCTTCTGCAGGTCCGTAGAGGCATAGTAATCCTTGCATTCACAAAGGAACTAAAGATGAGTTCAAGGATTTGAACTCTTTCACGCGATTTTGCTGCCAACTTCGACTCGAAGTATTTCGTATTTATCTCCAATTTCAGCATAATGAAGCCCAGGTGACGTTTTAAAAACACCAATAGGCTTGTCAACGTCATTCTACACCATGCTCAGCAGATGGCAGTCGGTGCCATATGTGTGTGTGTGTGTGTATGTATATATATATATGTATGTGTGTGTGTGTGTGTGTGTGTGTGTGTGTATGTGTATGTGTATATGTATATGTATATGCCTTTCCTTATTACCGAATTAAACTGCAAAAAAAAAAAAAAAATGGGGAGGGGGATGACATACAGGCTTTGGTCTCCCCCTTTTGTACGTGATCCGCCCGTCGGCAAAATATCCACCAATTACAACATAGCAGCAGCAGGTTGAGACTTACTGCAGGATTGTGATGTTTCCTGTCTTCAACCTCCTACTCCCCATTTTGTCACAACCCAAGCTGTTCTTTAAAAAAAAAAAAAAAAAAAACACTGATCTGAGTCACAAAAGGAGCTGAATCATAGGCAGCACTTTTCCTTAGGGTATCTCGCCTTTTTTTTTTTTTTTTGGGGGGGGGGGGGGAAGCAGCCGAGACATGCTGATTTGCAGATGCTGCGTGCTTTGTTCTGCAGGCCAGGGCCAGGGAGTTGCCACACCGTTCCATTGGTTTGCTATTTGAACTACGCACCACGCGGCAAAATCTATACAGCACTTCCTGTACTCCCAAGCTTAAGCACGCCAGCAAAATCAAGGCAGTGGCATGACTGAGCGAACGGCTTGCAGCTCCCTAGGGAGACAATAGACTGGCCCAATGGAGGAGGCAGCTTCATCTCATCCTGAAACCACCAATAAGTATCTCTCTCTGCCCCCTCCCGCTGCTAACCACCTGATTCGACCCCGCTTTTGTGGTGCCCGAGCAAAGTGATTTGGAGCTCTCGCTGGCTTTAGAACAGAATATTCTTTATTGGCGATTGGACACACAAGGAATTTGTTTCCGATGCATAAGCTCAGTGTACGTACAAACAACCAAGTGGTAAGTCATTGATCATAAATTATAGTTGCAATCATAAGATACAAACAAGTGATAATTCCTAAGATACCAATAGAAGGTCGTAGGACAAATGAGAAGGATAAAAGTAACACGACCACACAACATGGGTAAAATAGCTTTAAAATACAGCAAACGTTTAGCAGGGAAACGCTCCTTTAACCTCAAAGCAATTTAGAATGACTCAAGCCCGTCTTACTCATGAGTTGAGAAGAGGTGGAGTTTTAAGAGCAGGGCAGGAAAAAAAATGTGGCCAGGGTATTTTATACTGCGAGTGCCGACATGGCCTCTGGGCTCGCTTAGGCAAGCATGCGCCAGCCCATCCCCTCGAATCCAATGTTTTGGGCCGTTAGCAATGGCAGCTTGGAAATACTTTGGGATATTTCCTCGTAACGGGGTTTAACCTCTTTAATTCCCCCTCCTCAGATTCCTGTGCTCGTCGCTCGTGGAGAGGTCTTCGAGGCGCCCTTTCGCGAAGCTCTTTGCAAGCCAGATTCGGTGCTTGAAACAAATGGAATCTGGAGGATGGGTGTGGTAGATCTGCTGTAGCGCTTCGCCAAGTTTTCCTTCCGCTCCTCCCCCGAAAAAAAAAGCATGTTTTTTTAATTGCATATGCTCAGGTCCCGAAATCCAAGGTGCAAAAAGTCAGCCTCTGCGAGTTTGTGCTCCGAAGGAAGGGAAATTCTGCTTTCAGGCTCCTTAGTAAGAGACAAGAGAAAGCAAAACTTTGAGCCAAGAACGGAGGCTCTTTATTCTCTCTCCAATTTGGGGTTTGGGTCATAAAAAGCTGGAGGAGGTGATCGGCTTCTTTATTTGCTCAGTCACAAAGGTACACTTTTCTTCTGATTGATGCCGCCCTTGGAAAAACATCAATGCCTCCTTGTGTGTATGCAAGAAGCGCGCACCACGCCCATAACCGTCCCCGCAAAACCCACGGCTTGTTCCCGTTTCGTAGCTAACTCGATGAGGGGGAGGGGGAGAAGTGAAGGACGGGACTGAAAGGACGACGCCCAGTTTGGCTCCGCCGCGCGCACAATGAAGGGGGAGGACACGAGGAAAAACCACCCTTCCCATCCAACTCTCTTGGCTGCGGCTGCTTGGCTGGCCAGGCTGGCTGGTTGGACTTTCCTCATGTGCCTTACAAACGAAAATTTCTCTTGGACGCTCCTCACTTTCATCCAGAGGATTCTGTGTGCCCCACATTGAAGTGTCTTCTGCCTAACCTGTAGAGGTGCTCTTCCTATTAAGTGATAGCTGGTTAATATGACAAACTTGTGTATGTATTGCATACATACTTAATATGGAAATTGTGACGCCCTTCTAAAATGCCCACTATATTCTCATTGGCAATCAAAAACCATACAACTACCTGTTGTGCCAGATAGACTCTACTCTATGGATATTGAGGTATTTCCAAGGCAATAGCAAAATTGTACCTTACAGAAATGTTTTGATACCTCCAATTAATTGCTTATAGGGGCTTTTCCTCATATATGTAAGAATTAATTCTTACTGTATTTTAAATTTGTGACTTGGTCTTAACAGATCAACAGAATTTCTCTTTCCCTGGGCACTTTGAATTTTTTGAATTGAGTTTTGGGACTGTGGGTTGTTTAACAATTGAAGGGGAAACCCTCCTTTCCTGTTTGTGTTTTCTACCTCAAGTCTAGAAAGCCAAAATATTTGGGTTTGTTTTTTTTTTAACCGAGCCAGCTTCCTGAGGGCAGAAATCAGAGAAAACAGGATTGTGAACTCTACAATCATTATATCTAGTGTCCAAACTGCCCACTGAAATATCATGAAGGAATTTATATTGTGCTGTTAAAATTAAAGTCCCATCATGCAATGCAGCTTAAAAGGCCAGATCAATCATTCAGTAAACTAGTAATCCTGGTTACAGGATTTCTATATATGTTCAACCATAATGAAGATGTTAGTTGTAAAGTCTGGTTTATGAGTTAATGTAAGATGATGTCAAGAAGCACAGTGGTTACAACAGACCATGGTGAAGATGATAGCTTAGGGTAATGTGTAAATCAAGCCATTTGCAACTCAGCCTTCCAGAATTAAGAATAAAATGATGAGGAATGTTATCTAGTTACATGTTATCTAATTATTTAGCTCAACCAATTGGTTGAACCCCTCGGATGGTCTTAAAAATGCAAAAAAAGCATTACATCAATCCAATTGTGTAGTACTGTAACAAAATTTTATTTTATGTTCTCCCAGAAAACAGAACTATTGTAGAAAGTTAGCACCCACACCTCTCCTAGAACAATGAAATATTCTAGGAAATATTAAAAGGCAGAATATTATATTTCCCTGGATGAGAAAAGGAGAAACAAGTTTTTAAAGGCCAAACAGTTCCCTATAGCTCCCTGCAAGATTCAACCAAGCCTGGGACTCAAGACAACCTGCAAAGTTACCCCTGCATGGCTCCATGGGAGTCTGACAACCAATCAGAATACATTTCTTTCACAGGAACAGGAAGCAAGTTCAAAGCCTAAGAGAGGGTATAAATATATCTCATTCTCCACTCCATGTGGTCCTGTTCACCATTAAACCATCCTTCCAAGCAGTCTCCATATTTCCAGTGTCTTTCTTCCCACTTGGAACTGAACCCAGATGGACATTTCTTCCAACACTACATTTCCCTTCTTTTAAGAACCTACGGCAAGTTTCAGCAGAATCTGAAATAGATATTTATGAAAATTTCATGACACACAATAATAGGGATGTAGGCATACTTATAAAATTGTGTATAGCCATCCAATCTATTGGAATTGAAAGTGCAAAAGAAGCAATGGAGCATTTGCTAGAAAAAAGAGTTCATGTTAATAGAAAGGAGATCTGAAACTTGTTTGTTTTAAAGTCTGGTAGTGTCATCAGATGTTATAAACTTGTTGCATTTATTTCAAAGACGTATAAACACACACCCATCAAATAATTTTCTAGCGTTTGTATATGATGCAGGATCATATTCTTTCGGGTCTTTTTTAGACTGTGTGGCTAGCCAGTTTAACATTCAAAACACAATGTTATATAGCTAAATAAGGCAGTGATTTTTCTTTTGTTTGTTATATGCACTAACTATGAGTCAGTGAATAGAACCAGGAAAGGCCTTGACAGTTTATCTTCTTTAAAGGAGGAAAAAATATTTTTGTGGTGACTTAATCTTCCTAGGCATGAAAAGTTAAATTTGGTGAGGGAAGGAAAGAAGTATTTCAGATCAAATGGAGACTTGGACAGTGAATTAAATCAGAATGGCAAGATTCTGTTAAAGCAAGTTCTGTAAGTTTGATATAGGAAAATATGCATAAAAGACTTTCTGCACCTCACTTCAGACATTGCATGTGTATTTTTCTTTCAAATTACTACCACAGTTTGTTCTGTATTCAGATGATGGTGCTTCTGTACAATACAATGTCCAATTCTCAGCGATTCTGTGGACCAGCTCTTTCCACATTTTCTAATCTTGTATGGTTTCTTTGAGTTGTTTTATGCTCTGGCTTTGATGGTATCGAGCTATTGTTTTTGGCAGTCTTATTTCCTTTTACAGTTGACCATTCCAAGCACATATTGGCCTTTTCCAGTAACTGGCCAATGTATTCACTCCAGTTAGACAACGTGATATAATTATTCATTGGCTTTCTTTCATATTCTCATCTGCCCTTAGCACAAATTCCTGTTTAAAATGCCCAGTCGCCTTGCTGATTGAGATAGTCAGAGTTGTATTCCTTGCAAGTGAAGGCACTCAACTTCTAGAATGTTTCTTCAAACTTTCCTGTAAGGAAAAGCAAGCGGGACAATTCTGGTGACTCCCATGTGTATGTATCTTCCAGAAGTACCTATTATGGCATCAGATTTACAAAGAAAAGTGTGGCTTACATTCCCAAAAGTTTGTCCGTCCTCTCCGGTATGTTTGATTCCCATAATGCTTTCCAAATTCTATAAACACTGTTATGTGTAATATGCATAATCACATTTCCCCTCTTTCTTCTCCCACCTCATCTCAGTTTAAATCTAAAATCAGTCTAGCCATTTTGTGGATCTGATGACATAAGCTACAGCTCATGAAAGCCTATATCTTTTCATAAAACTAGTTAGTTGGAAAAGATGCTATCAGACTCCTGATTTTTTTTTTTGCCATGTGACCTAACCCAAATCTCCTACTGATATTTTCCCTGTAAGTTTTATTTCTCCCAAAAGTTCCTTTTCTCCATTGCTATTTATTCCCAATCTAATCAAATATTTGCCCATATTAACATAGGCACAGTTGATACAAAAGTATATTGCATGGCCATATGGCCACTCTGGGATGTGCTGCTGTAAGGACGCAACTCAGCTGGTCCCTCAGGAAAGTAAAACTCTTGAATCCATTGAGTTGAATCAAAAGAACTTTTACTGAGAGAAAGTGGTTGCAGTAAAAAGTCAGGCAGAATCTGAAGATCCTGCGCAAAGCATAAAGCAATTCTTTCATTTATCCAAATCCAACCCCTTTGACTGGTCCACTGGCAGCCAATATAATGCCAAGAAGATGTTTTGTGTATGCTGAGGTGTGAAGCAGATAACAGGACACTCTCAGGGCACTACGGCCTTGGAACCAGGCTAGAACCGGCTGGGAGGAAGTCTGTCCTATTTCCAAAGACATTCCCCCTTCCTAATTCCCAAGTGTCCAGGCAAAAGCAAAAGCATCCAAAGCATGCCAGCCTCCCCCTCTTCCAATAGAATGGCACGGCACCTGGTTGACCTGACAGTCTCTTCATTAAGGAAGAAAAAAAATACTTCAGCTATCTTGTAAAATAAGCTCCTTCCAGGTGTGATCTGGCAGTTTTTTCCCATTAAAAATTGGACGGTTATCTGACTCCAGAACTGGGTAATGAAGCAGAGCAGACTTACCCTTGACAGCCGGTCCATTATTTGAAGACATAAAATTAGAGTGCTGATTATTGTTATTTCCCTCTTCACAAATAACTATTGTTTATAATAAATGTAAATAAATTGTTCCTAATGAGCAATTAAGGCTTGTGAGTAATGGACTACAGGGAATATTTCAATCATAGGTAGGAAATGATGGCCCTGTTATGACTTCAACTCCCACAATTCCTGAGCAAGCATGGCTGACTCAGGAATTCTGGGAGTTGAAGTCCACAAGTCACAAAGGGGCCATGATTCCCCACTCCTGAATTAGATGAACTGCTAAATGCTATGTATCGAAGTAGCCTTTCTCATTTCCAGGTACATAGCTTACATAGCTGAGAAAATTATTCTTGGAATGTCAAGCAGCAGCTAATTGACTTTTGAGTTGGGTCAGCTTTGCCTCAGTGGTAGCTAAAAATCTTTTTTAATATTACAGTTGCACAGGTAGAAAATAAAATACAATAAGAGTTATAGCTCTTAACATAGAAATCTGTGTTAGGGGATTTTATTCTAAGTTTTATATTTCCCAAAATTTATAAGTAATGATTAGGATAATTGTGTTAATGTCTAAATTCTAAATAATTTTTATACAAGCAGTGGCAATTTGATAAATTGGTCCATGAGATTAGGTGTTTCTACTTTCCAATAACATATTTTGCAGTGTAAAAGTTTCCTCACCTTCGTGGCTTGTAAATCATCTGCATTGATAGAAGCCAGGTCGTTACTTTGAAAACACTCTGAATTCTGTGACCAGTTATCTATAGGTTAAACCCCATGAACTTTTCTGGGTCTTAAGTAAACTAGATGATGTTCTGTAAACTATACATACAGATCATCATAGAGCCGTCACCAGTTTATCACCACCTTCAAACAATAGAGTTCCCTTCCACTGCTGCTTCATTTTAGTGCTGTTCTCCCGGCAAACAGGCATAAAGTGGTGACATTGCAGGTGATTTCAACAGCTTCTATTTGTTTTAACTCCAGCTGACAAAAGTCTGAGTAATGGAAAGACAATAGTGGGAAGTAAGTAAGCAACTGGTCAATGCAGCTGCTGCTCTTAAAATAAGCCTTTTGCAAATAACCCTTTATCTCTTCCCTTACTCTCCTCCCCCTATCTGCAGCCACTCCATCTCCGTCAGTATCTTCCAGGCATGCCTGATGAATCTCTATTTGAAGCAAGCAGTTTATGGCTCATAAATACTTGGTATGTCAGCCTTTAATAGATCCACTGGGAGAAGCAGCCGTATTTGAACAGTGGTTGAACACGATCATTGCCACATACTGAACATAGATTTTAATGAGTATGAGCATATGGTATTCTGAAAGGAGAACTAATAATCTTGGAATAGCAATCTTGTTGAACACAGCAGGCAAAAATCTTCAGTAATGTATTACAGATTTGTACGATTCTGCTCTCTTGATACTTCTGAATTGTTGTTGAGCAAATGATGGTGTCAGATGATTATCTTCACTTTCTTTGAAGCTCGCTAGCAACTGCCATAAATGGGGAGGGGCATTTGGGATGGGAAAAGTGCTGGAGGTTTGAAGTAATGCTGTGGGAGTTAAGGGAGTATTTGCACTGATGATGCATATTAACTTCCAGTTGGCTTCAATTACTCTCTAAAAGAATGCAAATGACCAGTTGTTGGCAAGGCGTCCAAAGTGACCACAGAAGCCAACCAGCCTTTCTTTCTTGCAGCTTTTGTCTGGTATTGGGCGCTTTGACCAATAAAAAGCATATTCACCAGGTAGTGGTTCTCAGAGCCTCCAGATTTAAGTCACTGTACTTCCAAAAGGCCTGATAAAGATGCTCAAGGAAGTCATTTGGGTTTTCAAAGGAAAACTGATAGACATCATAAATCTTGCCTATTTTTTTCTATTTACAAATGGCGGTTTGTAAAAGAGTAACAACTCGGTCCTGAAATTCTATCACGGGGTCATTATCTGGGTTACCATAATAGACCACCTAGGTTTGGAAAAAGAAATTTTTTCTCCTCAGCAAGTTTTTTGGCAGCAGTGGCTACCAGACATCTCTCCTTGGCTGTAAGAAAAATGTCTAGCATAGCCTGGAGATCTGCCCAGCTGGGGATTGTGGTGCCAGAAATGTTATGCAGGGGTTCAGGGGTGACTCTGTAAAAAAATAAAGATGGAGTCTGGATTTGTCTTGATAAGCCACATGTTTATCAGCCAATTTATTCAGCTGAATGAAGATGGGCCCTTCCTAAAGATGGAAGAACCATGAACACAGTGTAAAGCAGATATTTACATGATTATTCGCTTTGTACTTGGTTACAAAGAGGAACCTAAGAGGAAGCTGGCACACAACAGATAAGGTATAGAAATATAGAAATAATAAAAATACTCAACCACACGTTTTGTGGTTTTGGTCAAATGCCTAACCCACAGGCTAGTGTTTTTAGGTTGAACTGCTTTTGAAACATTTAGGTATTATCGCTCTTCAACTTGCCAAAGCAGGGAGGGAAGGGAAAAAAGAATGTAGACACTCCAGAGACTGTGAGAGCCAAGATTTCACGCAGGTCACTGATGCAGGTTTCTGACAGAGAAATGAACTGTTCTCAAATGGACAATTCATAATTGGACAAGGTGACCAACTTGGGGTGGGGAGAAGGAGAAACTATTGTTTATCTATACAATCGTTGCATGGGAGAAACCAGAGTTGTTTTGATTCTTCAGTGCCAAAATGGTGTATCCAATAAAGTTTTTCTTTGGGGATCCTTGAGAGCATCTACTTTTCTTGGGTTCATTAGTTGAACCATTTACATTAAACCAACTCTCACTCATCAACCCTAGAGCAGCCTATTCAGTCATCTCTGAGAGTGTTGTGGTGGGAAAAGAAGGACAATGTCTGGCGCGGAGCAGAAGGCAGAGATGGCAGAAAAGGCTAGAGTAGCCCCTTGAAAAGGAGGGCCTCTGGAGGACATGGAGTGCAAGCAGTTTTGAATCAATACAAAGGGCAAGTGGAGCAAATGGAACAGTCACCAGTGTGACAGGAAGGAGCTGCAACTGGAGGGCCCTCCTCAAACTGAAGGAACCATGGCAGGATAAAGTGAGAAAGGCTACTGAGGTGGAGTTCCCACTGATTCCATTGGGGATGGCCACGACCTGGGGGTTGACATGGAAAGCCAAGAAAACCATGAATTAGGATAAACCGGTGGACTGATGGCATGGTACAGCCCTTCGGTGGAGCTGTTGAGAGGTTCATCAAGATGGAAGTACGTGAAGCAATGTCAGCTTCCCAAGAGACACTATCCGCAGGAGTGGAAACTGGCCAAGGCCAAACCTCCATGGGCCTCTTGCTGTCCTGGTCCCAACCTGTGATGACTGGACCAGCAATCAAAGGAACTGGGAGTCCTCAAGGGACAGCCATCCCTCCTCAGGTGACCCTCAGGGTACCACAGTGCCTCAGGGTACCACAAGTGCCTCAGGGTACCACAGGGCTGCAAGCAAAAGTGATCCCACAGGTGGTGGGGTCAGTCGAGAATCCCTCCTCAGACAGCAATGTTTGATGGGAAACTGGAGAAGTTAGCCAGTTCCTAAATCAAGTGTAGAACCACATGGATCAGTACAAGGCTGACTATCTTGATGACATTGCATACGTGTACACCACCCTCATGAGCCTGGAGGGGGAGCCTGTGGCTGGGTGGTGTTCCTCCACAATGAAGGAACTTTGGAGTTGGGGAACATTGATGCTTTCCTGGATGGGCTTTGGGCTAGATTTGGGGAACCCTTGCAGACACACCGAGCTGAAGCAGAAATCCGGACTATTGGGCAGGGGGCCAGACCAGTGGCCAAATATATCTGAGAATTCTGAGGCCTAGCATGGAAAACTGAGAGGGTGTTCGGAGCGATTTGTGGTCTGCCAGTTCCAAAATGGGCTGAATTGGAAGTCTGCTTGAGGAATGAGCTCCATACCTGAGACCTACTGGCAACTACAATAGAGTTAGATTTGGTGGAATTCAAGCAGCATGCTGGGCTTAAGAGCTGACCCCAGAGGAGTCAAGAGAGATGCTTGCTGGGACAGAAGACCATGGGAGCCCCTCGGCCCTGAGGGAGAACCCATGGCACACCAGAGGAAGCCTGTTTCTGGAGCAGGAAGGAGAGCTATCGGGCCATGACTTGCCCAATGCCACAACCAGCAGCAGCCCAAAGTCCTAATCAAAGTGAAGATGAAGAAAGTGCCAAAGAAAGTAAAAGAGAAAACATGGTTGGTACATCAGGTTGTGGACATCTCTCCACAATCCAGCAATGGGGAGGGAACTCCAACCACCACCCCCGTCAAGCCCAGCCTTTCTGTCCCACTTTCTATGAAAGTGACAGTGAGGGGGAGGATGACCTGATGATAAGTGGAGCCATCGCTCCTTTAACTGCCCAAATGGACATCATAGTGCCCCAATCAGGAGCCTGAAAGGTTTTCACCACCCTGATAGACCTGGATTGCACCCACTGCTTAGTTGCTTTGCAGGCAATAAAAAAGTTAGAACTAAGAGTAAGGAAGCTGAGACAACCTATGAAGTTCAAGCAAGCTGATGGCTCAATCGTGTGTATATGCCCACTACATGCCTGACTGAACTAGTGAGCATGAGAGCAGGGAGCCGCAAAGACTATTCAATTTGTAGTGGCCCCAAAAATGGCAGAGGCAGTAATACTGGCACTATCTTGGTTGAAAAAATGGAATCCCACAGTGAAATTGGGAAGTGCACCAACTTGATGAAATGTCTAATAGAAGCCTTCTCTTCTGAAGATCAACTCCAAGATCTTCCTCTACTTGCCCATATACCAGTTTATGATGCTGCAGGCCTTGGGCAATTCTGCATGCACCTGCCTGCCTGCCTTCTTCTGGTCCTGTAAGCTATGCAACCTAAAGCCCATGTCACACAGCACCAACGGATGGAAAGAGGATGTAAAATGGAGAGAAACACTTGCCATCCGTTGCTTAACGCGATGCATCCGTTCTGTATTCACTGTGCCTGTTTTTCATACTCTCTATCCGTCCAGCATCCGTTTACTGAGATTTCATCCGCTCAAAAAGTTTTGAGCTGCATAAAACTTTTTGAGCGGATAAAGTACCCAACGCGTCCGTTATACATCCGCTATGCATATGTTATATGTCCATCGTCATCCGTTACGCATCCGCTATATCCGCTAGGCATTCGCTGCGCATCCGCGCAACACATCCACTCCAGCAGAAAACGGACACAGGAAGGAAGCGAAACGGACGTGGGATGGACACACACAGTTAGTTGCATGGACGTAGAAAGGATGTAAGCGGATGCAGCTCGCATATAAAGCATGAAAATGGAAAAAAAATTCATATAGGGGATGTATCTCTGATATTTAGGATGTCTGCAGGATGTCTAGAGGATGCAGAAGGACACCTAGCGGAAAAACAATATTTCCTATAAAAGGGGGGAGAAATCACCTGGATCTCACTTTCAGTCCAGCAGCCCTGCTGTGCAGACCTCTTCAGCCTTCATCTTGCCCTTGCTCTTGCTCTTCTACAGCATCCAGTCATCTCCACCATGGATCGTCGCGCACTCCTTTTGGTAGCCGCCATCGTTCTACAACAGTGCAAAGCCCTCTACAGGCTCTTTCACCTGTTCTACGGGAAGAAAAGGAGGCATCCAAGAAGTGTCTGGGTCCGAAGATGGATCGCAAGAAGAGCCGAGTACGGACTGTATAACAAGCTGATGGTGGAGGTGAGGAACGAAGACCCTCGTGCATTCCAGAACTTCATGAGGATGCCGCCAGCCATGTTTGACAAAGTGGTGGAGCGGCTGAGACCCAGGTTGACCAAGGCAAACACCAACTTCCGGCCCAGCCTGGACCCTGGGCTCAAGGTGGCACTGACTCTGTGCCACCTGGCCTCAGGGACCACGTATAGGAGCATGCAGTACGCCTGGAGGGTGCCACACAACACCATCAGCATTGTGGTCAGAGAAGTGGTGCAGGCCATCATCGAAGAATACCTGGAGAAACTCCTCCAGTGCCCCTTCACTGAAGAAGGCTGGAAGAAAGTTGCAGAACAGCGGTATCAGAAGTGAAACTTCCCCCAAACCGTTGGAGCCATAGATGGGAAGCACATGGCCTGCAAAGCGCCAGCCAAGTTGGGGTCCACTTATTTCAACTCCAAGGGCTTCTTCAGCATCATCCTCTTCGCCATGGTCGATGCTGACTACAAGTTCATGTACATCGATGCTTCAGGCAACGGGTCAGCTTCAGATAGCCAGGTGTACAACGCAAGTGACCTCAAGGAGGGGCTGGAATGCAACCTCATCATGGGCTTCCCAGATCCTGACCCCCTGCCCAACGACACACAAGATGTGCCCTACTTCATCGTGGGGGATGATGCCTTCTCCCTCAGAACCTACCTCATGAAGCCCTACACTTCCAGATGCCTCACCCGTGAAGAAAGGATCCTCAACTACAGGCTGTCCAGGGCAAGGCGGGTGGTGGAGAACGCCTTTGGCATCCTGGCCAACAGGTTCCAGGTCCTTCTCACCACCATGCAGCATCGCCCAGAGACCGTGAGGAGGATCGTGGAAGCTTGCTGCATCCTGCATAATCTCATGCGCACCCGCTACCCAGTGTTGCAGAACAGGCTCGTGGACCACCAACAAGTCAATGGGGACATGGAGCCTGGTGAATGGAGGCAAGGGTGAAACCTGATAGATACTGTGGATGTGCAAGGCCCCAACAGAGCTTCACGTAAAGGGAAGAAGCAGCGCAACCTCCTGAAACACTGGTGCAACTCCCCAGCTGGAGCAGTGGAGTGGCAAGACAGGATGGTAGATGCTTAATGGATGCTTCCTTCAGCCTGTCTCATCACACTGATGAGATTGTGCCATGTATGTTGAGTGGCTGTACAATGAACAGAGCATTTAATAAAGAGTTGTGTTTATGTTAAAATGTGTTGATGAATGATTAAATTGTTATTGATAATAAAGGGCCATATGTGTGGCACCTGGGAGGGTGGACCATACAGTCCCACTATGCTTGCACTGGAGGTTTATCTATTCCACTGCTATCCTTACCCATCCCACAGCTATTACCCATCCCACAGGTATCCCTGCCCATCCCACTGCTATCCTTACCCATCCCACAAGCATGCAGAGGCTTAAACCATTTCTAAAAGTTTCCACCAAGACTTTATTTACTAAAAGTTTCCACCAAGACTTTATTTACTAAAAGAATTGAACCAAGTGTGTGAAGCAAAGATAAACTTTATGAATAACAAACTGTAAAAGCAAAATGACCCAAGTAAAGTGTCCCAAGCAAAGATAAAGTCAACAGGTAGCAACCCAGTCTCTGGCACTCTTCTCGGTCACTCTGAGGCATGCCCATAGTCTCAGGGGTGAAGGGTCCAGGTGCTGTGGAGGTGGTTGCTGCTAGAGTGCTGGTCTGAGGCGCCATTGGGGTGCCTGTCCCCAAGAGGACAATAGGGGATGGTGTGTGGAGGAAGCTCTCAGAGAGCTGGCTCAGTCCTGTGATGTTGAGAGCCCCTTCCTCCATGACATGGGGTGTCAATCCCAAGACCAATGACAGATGTTCTGAGGCCGGGCTTGGCTGTGGGGTGGAGGAAGGAGGAGTGTAGTGGGGCTGTCTGGTCTGCAGGTGAGCGAGGTGAGGCGTCGGTGGCATCGGTGGCATCGGTGGCACCAGTGGCGTACGATGAACCTGTGCCTGGACTGGGAAGGGCTGCCTGTGCTGCTGGAACTCCTGGTAGCCGTAGCCTTGGTAGGTGAGGGCCTGTGGAAAGCATGGGAAGGGCTGTGACATCACCTGGGGTGGAGGAGCAGACCTGGACTGGGTCGGAGCAGGTTCAGCTGGGCCTGGAGGGTTGTGCAGAAACCTGTGATCCTCTCCTTGATCACCTGGTACTGGGATTCGGACATGTCCCTGAGGGTCTGGTTGACGTAGGTGAGGAAAGGCTTTCTGTTAGAGGATGGTATGTCTGTGTGTACCAGCTGAGAGAGGAGATCTATGCTGCTTTTGATGGTGTCCCTGATCTCCAGCAGGACAGCGTGGCTCTGTCCCTCCGGTCTGCCTCTCTGCCTGCTTTCTGTGGAGGTGGGGGTGGGTTGGTCTCTGGTGGCAGCGGCCTCTCCTTGCTCCAACTGCATCAGGGGGTCCTCCACATGCTCCGCCACGGGGCATGCAGCTGTCGGGGGGGGTGTCTCTGTCATGGAGTGCTCCAGAGATACCTGCCTGGACACAGGAGCTGACTCTTGGCCAGAAGAAGACTGGCTCTCTGTGGGCTGCCTGAGAGAGAGGGTTGACAGAGGGACTGCTCCTCGGTGGCGGACCTCACCCTCCAAGAAGCTGCACTTGGCTATCACGTAGGTCTCCCGGTCGGTGAGCTTGACCGCGGCCTGGCCAAACTTCTTGAGTTGCAGCTTCCCGTACCAGGTGTGCATGTGCTTCCACCACCCGAGGAGGACTTCCAAAGTGTAGCCCAGGCTCTCCGCCTTCTCTCTCCAAGCCGCCTGCTTCTGCTTGGTGTCTCGATAGAGCCTTTGTCCCTTCCGCCAGAAGTACTCGTTCTTCCTCAGCCATTCGAGCACCTCATCCTCATGTTCCTCTTCGATGGAGTACTGTCTCCTCTCCCTATCGCGTGATTGCCTCTTCCTCCCTCTGGCAGGGCCTTCTGGGCCCTCATCAGTAGGCCTTTGAGGTTCTAGGGGCTGGTCCACCACACCACCACCAACAGCAACAGCAGCAAAAGCAGCACCAGCAGGACCAGCAGCACCAGGAGCACTAGCAGGACCAGCAGCAGCACCAGCAGAAGCACCAGCACCAGGAGCAGCACCAGCAGAGTCAGCACCAGCAGAGTCAGCACCAGCAGAAGCACCAGCAGGACCAGCAGAGTAAGCACCAGCAGAAGCACCAGCACCAGGAGCAGCACCAGCAGAGTCAGCCCCAGCAGCAGAAGCCCCAACAGAAGTAGAGTCAGCGCCAGGGGGTGGAATGGTGGCCCTGTCCTTCTTGCCAGGGCTGGCAGGAGTAGGCACAGGCTTACTCTTCTTCCCCATGGTTGTTGGCTGGAGATGTGTCTGGCAGCAGGTCTTTCCTCTGAATGGTGACCTGCTTGCGAGCTGCTTCCCTTTATATCAGCGGGGCTGACGCAATGCATTCTCCCCGCATGCACAGTGAATGCTTTGCATCCGCTAGGCGTCCGTGATGCATCCGTGGCATCCGCTAGGCATCCGCTCTGCATCCGCTCCTTCCACTGCGCATCCGCTTTGCTGTGCTCCCCGGAAGCCCTGCGGATGTGCCATCTGCTTCCATCCGCTTCCATCCGCTAGGCTTCCGTGGAGCATCCGCTTAACATCCTCGCTACGTCCTCTCCCCGTCCGTTCCTTTCCATTGTTGTCCGCTCTGTTTATGCAAATTTGGGGCACTTTTGAGAGCGGATAACAACTGATGGAACATTTTCTCGTCCGCTGTGTCCTTTTTACATACTTTTTGCATCCGTCGGCCGATGTGACAGGGCCTTAACCCCCTTGCAGATCAGCAGTTTGATAAGACACCGTCCAGCCCAAGTTTGTTCAGAATCATTCAGGATATTGCAAACCAACTGCTTGAGAAACTTTGGTCCACTTTAATGTGATGTCTTCCAAATCACTCATGTTTACTGTGTATAGTTTCCATTATCCTTTTTAAATGTGACTGAGTAACTATGTTAGCTGGAAACAAAGGAGAGGTAATCCAACACAACTGAAAAATGCTGCAGCAGAGAAAATAGGCTTTTCTTTTTGCTCTATTACCATATTCCCCCAAAATATGACCCGGTCTTATATTTTTTGGGGCTCCAAAATAAGCACCAGGGCTTATTTTGGGGGAAACATATTGCAGGGGGATCAGCCCGGCTGGGTGTCCTGTCCTCCAGCATGTGCAGAAGAGGCGGTAAGCGCATGGCGACTGATGGTATCCAGCAGTAGCAGCCTGCCAGCCCCTTGGTTGGCATACTCTAGGGCTATGCAGTTTGCACAGCAGAAGTGAGTTGACTCCCTGTCCAAGCAGCAGATAGCAATAGATGCGCACAGGGGGAGACAGGCAATCCGGACGTGCTGTACGGGTCATGGGAAAACTGAGAGTTGGTGGGGCAAAGGGGCTGGGCAGCTGCGAGAAGTTCATCTTCATGTGGCAGTAACTGGCAGCAGACGGAGGCAGCGGCACGGGGCAGAAGGCAGGCAATCCTAACATTGCATGGGCTGCAGGCAAGCCAAGAAGATATGAAGACAAGCATCCCACAGCTGCCCACCTGCTCTAGCCCGACTCTTGGCTTGCCTGCATGGCATGTTTGGATTGCCTGCCTTCCTCCTATGCCTCTGCTTCTGTCTGCTGCTTGGACAGGTAATCAACTTACCTGTGTTGTGCAGGCTTTGGCTGCTGCCAGACACTGTCAGCCCACACGCGCTTGCCACCTCCTGTGCTGGCCATGCCCATCCCATTTCACTAGGACTTATTATTGAGTTAGGGCTTATATTAGGCACACACTTAAAATCAGTCTAGGTCTTATTTTTGTGATACGTCTTATTTTCGTGTAAACAGTACTTCTGTAAGTTGGCTCAAGCAGTTGCCTATGGTTCATAGGTACTGCATTTGGTCCTACTGGCCTACCTCTGTGCTGGCTCCTATCTAAAAATTACAAAATCTGAAATCTTCTGTGTAGGATGATACAATAGATGTAATGACTTTGCCTGAAGTAGCATCATATTAATGATTTATGGGAAATTGTGATTCCTAGTGCTGATTAGAGCACGGTTTAGATCAGTGTTTCCAATTTCAGCAACTTTTAAGATGTGTGAATTTCAACTTCCAGAATTTCCTAGTCAGCCATAATGGGAGGGGAATTCTGGGAGTTAAAATCTATGCATCTTAAAATTGCTGAGATTGAGGAACAGATATGATTGTTCTCTGCCATTTTGCCAATTGCTTTGCCAGCACTCCCTCAGAAGAGTTACCTGTGTATATGCTTAGGTATAGGCAATCAAAAGAAACCTTCAGAGGAGATACACAAAACCTTCCAGTGCATGCTGTTGCTTTAACTCTTCAAGGAGAACTAGACCACTTGTTCTAGGACACTTTAAGAAGTACTCTTTTGAATGCTTTGTGCTGCCCTATTGGGAAAGTTATCTTCCTCAACCCATGGTCCCAAGTCAATTCAGACTGCCTAATTTTCTTTTGAAACAATGAGATAGAGTAAGATAGCCAAGTCTTATATTATTTTGCTTCCTTCCATGCTTTTATCAGACTTCACTAAGCAGAGTAAAAATCCAGTTCCTTAATTTATATTTGGTTTACATGCCGAAATACCTGGGTGCAGCATCCTAACACAATAGAATTCTTTTATTGGCCAAGTGTGACAGGACATACAAGGATTTTTTTCTTGGTATATATGCTCTTAATGTATATAAAAGAAAAGATATATTTGTCAAGAATCAAGGTACAACACTTAAAAATAGTCATAGGGTACAATAAGCAATTAAATCATACTAGGAAACGGTCAATTAAAAATTGTAAGGATATAACCAACAAAGTTACAGTCATAAGTGGGAGAAGATGAGTGAAAGGAAAGATGGGAAGATTAATAGTAATAGTAATTCAGACTTAGTAAATAGTTTGACAGTGTTGAGGGAATTATTTGTTTAGCAGAGTGATGCTGTTCAGGAAAAGATCTGTCCTTTTGTCTAGTTGTTCTGGTGTGCAGTGCTCTATAGTGTCATTTTGAGGGTTAGAATTGAAACAGTTTATGTCCAGGATGTGAGGAGTTTGTAGATATTTTCACAGATATTAAATTCATGCAGTATAAAGGTCTCAGTGGAAGGCAGGTTGGTAGCAATTGCTTTTTCTGCAGTCCTAATTATTCTCTGAAGTCTGTGTCTGTCTTATTGGGTTGCAGAACCAAACTATATAATAAATAAATTTAAAGATCGGGGGGGGGGGGAAACCATGCTGGGCCCTGGCCAATTTATCAATGTGTCATTTAGATGAATGGTGAAATGTTTCTTCCATGTGAAGGGCAAGTGAACAGAAGCATTAATTAAGCTGACATCATAAATGATTTAGCAAGTAAGATCTCATGATAAAAGCTAAAATGGAATTGTTCTGAGACTACTGTTTTCTTATCTGTTTAACTTGAACAGAACTGTAAGAAGTTCACAGAGGAATATAATTGCAATGTCTTCAGCAAAGTTAGTCAGCTTGTAACTTCGAGATCACAGGGAGCCTTCAGGCTGTTTTGATAAAGCTTCTTCCAAAAACCAGTTTTAAATCAACCTTCCTGTCCCTGAAAAATTGCTGCCTATAAAACCGAGTTTTTTGTGTGTGAGCATCTGTGTGTGTGTGTGTGTGTCTTTCAGTGGTGGGATTAAAAATCTTTTACTACCAGTTCTGTGTGCGTAGCTTGGTGGGCGGGGGAAGGATACTGTAAAATCTCCAGTCAGAGGTGGTATTTGCCAGTTCTTCGAACTACTCAAAATTTCTGCTACCGGTTCTCCAGAACTGGTTAGGATCTGCTGAATACCACCTCTGGTGTCTTTGTATATGTATGAGAGTGGGGAGGGAGGGAGGGAGGGAGGGAGGGAGGGAGAGAGAGAGAGAGAGAGAGAGAGAGAGAGAGATAGATAGATAGATAGATAGATATTGGTGAGACAGAAAAAAAGAGATGCCAAGAGTAGCTAATTAACATTGTGTTGTCGTTTGTATAAATTGCCTATTTTATTAATACCAGTTATTGGTCTATGTTTATGGATGATTTCTTAGGTACTGCACATTACTTGCTATGACAGGACGGTGCTTTATTACGAAGTTATAAGACAACTGTGTCTTCAATTATACTGTTTCCATCTCATTCCCAGCTTGTTTTTGAGACAGTCTAGAGCAGTCTTCAGCTGTTTCAGTCTGAAAGCAGGGGTGGGATTCAACCGGTGTTACTACCAGTTTACTGCCTACGTTTTGCGCTGTGCATGCATGTAAAACAACCTTAGGCTCTGCCGCCCTGACAGCTGAAAGCGCAGCGCGCAGCATTTGAAAAGCCTTTTTTCCCCTGCTTTTTCAACCTCAGCTGTGCCACACAAAACAGCTGAGGTTGAAAAAGCAGGAAAAGACAGGTAAGGTCGGGAGGTTGCAACAGCAAACACAGCAAACAAACAACAGCAAACAACAGCAAACACAGAACCAGTTCAGTGTGTGCTGCTCTTCAGATCTACTGGCTCTATAGAACCTGGCAGAACCAGGAACATCCCACCCCTGTATGAAAGTGATATCTTCCTTCTTTTCCCAATTTATAATTTCCCATGTGAACAATCTCGGATGCCTCAGATATTAGCTTGGAGATGACACAGTTTGATAAAGATTTGGTAAGCTCCAATGGACCCAACAAGTCAGTTGCAGACCTGTGCTTTCATTGGTAAAGTATTGGTGATGTATACCACGTTGGTGAAGTATACCACCTTGGCCATTTTTTGCTTTGGCTGTGAGAAAATCTGGACCTTTTTCTCCTTATGTTGGAAAATCATACCCCCAGGAGATCAGTAGATTTATCTGCCAACTATTTTTGTTTGTTTCATGTGGAATGTACTTAAACCAGAGCTGTGTGGATTACTACAGTTGAGCTGCTGTTGTTTTGTTTGTGTAAAGTAAAAGTAGATTGACTGTGTGGGTAGGCAGTTTATGTCAACCTACTTAAACATGTTTATGTGACTTTGAAGATGAATCCTATATGAACAACATTGTGGACTAGCCAACATCTGTCACAATAAACCAATTGGGGGAACTCTTGACTGAAGAATTGCTATTCAGAGACTGAAATCAATGGAAGAAGTTTAGCATTGCTCTGCTGGGTATACACAATATGAGACCAGACAGCTTGCTAACATCTGATACATCCTATCCTAACCTGTATGCTAAAATAGTTGTCCCATGTCTCAAGAATGTACTTGTACACACATTCCATGGAATGCAAACTGCTGGAACGTATGGTTCTAAATCTCTTTATTAGCTAATAGGAAAAATGGTATTCCAATATAACAAATCCAGAAAACATTTTGTTCTTTCAGGCAAAAGACCAGTATCCTTAGATTATCTCATACATTTTGCTACAATTTATACTCACATCTTTTCTTGCAAGTGTTTATTCCAATTCTTAGATAGAACTCAAAAACCTATTCCACTATAAATATTTTTGTTATAGAAGAAACTGTTCTGTAATAATAAACAATAAAGCACTGATGATGTTACCTTATCTGGGTAATGAAAACTCTGCAAGAAAACAAGCCACGCTCAGAGAGCACCAAGGTTCCTTCAAATCTGTTCGGTGTATTACAACAGTGGTCCCCAACCTTTGTGGCTTGGCATCCCAGTGGTGGGGGAAGAGAAGAACTGGGCCACTCAGATGGTGGGCTGGCACACAGGTGCAGCTCAACTTACGCAAGTTCAGGTGGGCACACATTTGCGCACACACCAACCCGCCACTTGTGCAAGTTGAGCTACATCCACATGCTTGCATGCCAGCCTGCGTGTTAAGGGGCCCGCTTCCAAATATGCCATAGCCTGATAGTGGGCCCCGGGGGGGGGGGGTTGGAAACCTTGCATTACAATACAAAAGAATCCCTTTTGTTAAATGCTGTTTTAGTTTAGAAAATTAGTATTACATTTCTTCATTTGGTGATATGATTAAGACATCTCTTTGCCCGATTATTTTGGTTTTCTGCTGCTCTAGAATTTTTATCGCCTCTGAAATCAAGACAGCCCACCTTCATTGTTGCTAGGGAACAGTGGTGGGAAAGAGTCATCAATCTCTCTTTTCTGGTATACTTCCCAAATGCTTTTTAGTTGACACAAAATACTGGACTAGCTGGATTCTTCTGATGAGAGAACAAATTCATCTAATTTAGTTTTACAGGAAGAATAACTATATTTTCATTTATTCCTCTTTCATGCAATATTATAATATCAGTGTGATATAAAATACATTTGAAATTTGCCTTTATATTTAAATGGTCTTTTTGCCTAATATTTTGTTCTTGGATTTTTATCAAGATTTGATGAGTCCAAGCTGATCTGAAATTCCAGGAGAGCATGATGATGATGTATATGATGGTTTATAATGGGTACATAAATATGTAACTTGCCTGAACGTATATTATAGATCACTCACCTTTGTTTAGTAATCTGTTTCCATTTATAAATGTCCAGTGCTGCTGTACCATTCTGAAAGATACACCTTTAAATGTTGGTTGTAGTGATCAGCAATGTCAGCTTCTTTATTAAGGACAGTAATAATTTAGGTGACAGTGTAGTACTGTGTAATCAGTCATAAAAATGATACAAATCAATATTAATAAGATTCTGGCAAGAATTATATTCTTGGGAAGATAGTTGATAAAGGGAAACCACTAAAGCTCTAAAGTTTAATCTTCATTTTCCCATTTTTTAAGGCTGTATATTCCAACTAAGAGAAATTATCTCCAAATTCTTTTAATAATCAAATTTGATTCTTCATTGTACACGTCAGTGATACAGTTTGCTGCCTAGAGAAACATTTGTAAAAATTTAAGGCAAAATCTTGAAAGCAATAACTACATCCTAGAATTCTCTTATACTTTTCTAATCTTGTTTTAGTCTTGGTATAGAAAACGATCCATAATGCCAGTTGATTTGATACTACTAGAATACTACCTTGTTTCTAATTATATTCACTCATTGATGTCCACTCAGATTTTGCTTAGTGGAATCCAGGACAATAAAATGGGGTTACTTTTACAAATAAAATGCAAATATCCTGCTACAATTGGCATATCAAAACTTGGTAGTGGAAGAAGAGTCATGTACTCTATCTTTTCCTTCTCTCATTTTCTACATTCTTTATAGGAATAAACAATTCCTTTCTCAGAGGACTTCAGAATTACAGGATCTGTAAACTATATAAATTTAAAATGTGGATTTTTCTCATTTATTTCAATATGATATTATGTTGATATTGGTTGCACATTTAACAATGGACTTTTCCATGTTGTGTTTCTTTTGAATCCCAGTCAGTTGATCTTCCCATTTGCACAGCAAAACTTCCAAAACTTTCTATTTTAAGAATAGAAAGCTGAAGCAAAGTTTGGAATGCAAATCACCAAGACCAAGGAAAGCTAATTAGGCTGCATTTTAATCTCAAAGTGTATTTCTGAATAATAGAGATGTATCCCCATGGTTAAAGATGACTTGGGTGAGGAAATAAAAAGCTCTCTAGGAAGGCTATCTATCTATATCTATCTATCTATCTATCTATCTATCTATCTATCTATCTATCTATCTATCTATCTATCTATCTATCTATCTATCTATCTATCTGGTGTTCTATCGCCAGTACAAATGATCTAAAGAAATGCCCTCTTTGTAATATTACAATTAAACTTTTGCTGTTTGTGCTGTGAGCTGTGTCTCAGCATCTTTTTTATAGTACATATAAGACATCAAGGGTTCCAGTATCGAAGGAGCTGCCACAAGGAAGAGGGGGATCAATATATTCTCTAGAAAAGCAGGACGAGAAACTATTAAGGAGAGAATTAATCTAGAACGAAGGAGAAATTTCCTGACAGTGAGAAAAATTAATCAGAGGAACAACTTGCCTCCAAAAGTTGTAAATACTCCAACACTGGAAGTTTTTAAGAAGAGATTGGATAACCTTTTGTCTGAAATGGTATAGGATTTCCTGGCTGAGCAGGGGGTTGGACTTGAAGACCTCCAAGGTCCCTTCCAACCTATTCCTATTCTTATTCCATTCCATTCCAATCCAGTTTAATCTTTTTGTATGCTGGTGCAGAGGAGCCACAGCAGGCTATCATTTTTCTTTCATCCTAGAACAAAAATTGGATATAAATGAATAAAACTATTGTTTTATGCTTAGAAAAAAAAAAGTCACCAATACCTTAAAAATCAAGGCCACAACAACCCCTTGTGAGATATAA
Source organism: Laticauda colubrina (assembly GCA_015471245.1). Taxonomy (NCBI): domain Eukaryota; kingdom Metazoa; phylum Chordata; class Lepidosauria; order Squamata; family Elapidae; genus Laticauda; species Laticauda colubrina. The sequence goes on along the minus strand of BLBF01000017.1, from coordinate 43,480,679 downwards.
CTGATTCACATTTCCTGCTTTGGCTGCAATTTAGCAAAGTGTTTAGCTGGTTTTGGTTGAAAGAGCATTAAGATTCAGTAGCATGAAACAAATCAGGAAACCTGCTCGGCTGCATAATCACATAATCAGAGTGTAGGCTGTGGTTTATGTAGTCTGGTTTCTAAAAGTGTAAGATGCACGTCAGGAGTGTAACCGTGCTTCCTTAATATCCTCAAATGCAGAACTATTCCTCTTAGAAATTGTTAATTTGAAAACATCATTAAAATCACAACGTAAGTAAAGCCTTCTTGATGACTCGAACGTGTTCATATCAGTTTATTGGCAATTATGTGAAATGTCTCTTCATTACCTCCTCCTCCCAGTTTTATAGTCTAGTACAGGTAGTCCTCAACTTAAGGCCACAATTGAGCCCAAAATTTCTATTGCTAAGTGAGACATTTGTTAAGTGAATTTTGCTCCATTTTACAATCTTTCTTGACACATAAATTAAGTGAATCAGTTCAATTGTTAAGTTAGTAACACATTTGTTAGGTGAATCTAGCTTTCCCATTGATTTTGCAAAAGATGATCACATCACCATGGGACACTGCAATTACCATAAACATGATTCAGTTTTGATTATGTGACTATAGGAATGCCTCAGTGGTCATAAGTGTAAAAAACAATCATAAGTCACTTTTTTCAGTGCCGTTGTAATTTTGGTCACTAAATAAGGTGTTGTAAGTCAAGGACCACTTGTACTTCTTACTGGGCCTTTTGTCCTAGAACTAATCCAGGCCAATTCTACTTGGCTTTTCAAGATCAACTCGGTTTATTCAGGTTTTTTTCCCCTTTTACTTCTGATTTTTCTGTGATTATTATTTTTTTTCCTATAGTGATTTATTGGAGATGTTCAACAAGCTCTTCCTGAAAAAAAACAAAACTGTTGGATCTCCAGAGCATTGCTTAGAGTGATATTTAACAACAAGGATCTTTTGCTATGGATTTTATGAGAAATCTCCGCTCTCCTTTTTTTTCCTATAGGAAGATTCCCTACCTGAGACTCCTTTTCATGAGAGATGAAGAATGAAAGTGACTTGGATAAATTGTCCCCAACTTGCTGATATGGTCATTCAGGATGAATATTGCAGAGCCTCTATGGTTGTTTGTAAGGACGAACAACTGCCATGCTGCTGCAAGATTTGTAGTTTCAGGACTTGTTCGCAAACGCTAGGGGGTGCTTATCACATAACTTAGAACAAGGGTCGCCAACTTTTTGGACCTCAGGGACCACCAAACTCATAACTTTAGATCCCAGGGACCACCGGTTCTATGGGCGTGGTCTAATTTGTGGGTGTGTCTTGGTCATGTGACTGGCTGGGCATGGCTTGTATGTAAATATTATAAATATTTATATAAATATTGAATTTTTTACATAAAAAAGAGCAACTTTTACCCAAAATCAGGCAAAGCAGGCAGATTGAGTTGCTCACAGAATAACAGATTCATTCAGAGATCAGTCTATCTGACAGACTGGCTTGCTCAGTCTGTCACATAAAATTTGCTTTCAAGCAAACTCACAAAATTAACTCATGGCCCAGCAGTGATCCTTCCCTTCTTTTTGCTAGACTGAAAGTCCTCAGATGCTATTACTTTTCCTTTTTGGAAAAGTTGCTCAGATTCTTTAACACTTCTGTTTCTCTTTTCTTTATTTCACCAGTTCTTCAGTCTACCACAATCAGATATTTAATTTGCATTTCAAGAATGGTAATCCATAGATTTGCAAAGATCAGATAGGTTTTAAATTCTTTTGCTCTCAATGGAATCCTTTTTCAAATGCAAATTGGATTGACTTTTTCATCAAGTTTTGCACTAGAATCTCAGATTCCCATTCATAGTTCCTGTATTTCCCCAAAAATACAACCTACCCAGAAAACAAGCCCTAGCCTGATTTTGTAGTTCGAACACCACACTTTCAGCTGCTTTTGGCACCATTTGGTTTCCCATTCCATCTCCTTCAGCCTGGTGTGATCTGGTGGGGTGGATTGCCTTCTGCCTTCTTCACCATGCCACAAACGGCGATTGACCATCCCCCAAGTCCCACCCACCACTGTCAAATCCCGGGCGCCGCACTGCAATGAAAAGCCCAGCTTTTATCTGGAGGAGGAGGATGAGCGGGGAGAAGAAAGAGGGAAACCAGCTGAGTGAGAAGCACCTCACTAGCCAGGTATTAAAATACCACCACTGCAGCAAGAGAGAAAGAGAGAGAGAACGAGAGAAAACGAGAGAGAGAAAGAGAGATCCAATCCAACATCAGAGAGTTATACCAGAGCTGGCAGCAGTATTCTCTTTCTCTCTTCTCCCCTACTCTCTCTCTCACAGGTTTGATCAGATTGTTCTCTCACTCTCTCACCCCACCTCGTAGCAGTGGCACCAGCCATACTCTCCTTAGTGGCCTGAAGCTGATGGGAGGCACGCAGGTCAGTGCTCTTTGGGCACCTTCCTCCCTCTATCTCCTGCTGCAGTCAGCCTCCATGCAGTAGCTATTTCCTATGCACATATGGGGGGGGGGGGACACCTGGCCACGCTGCTCCTTGTGATGAAAATAAGACCTCCCCCAAAATAAGCTTGGGTACTTATTTTGGGGACCAAAAGAAAATAAAGCCAGGTATTGATTTGGGGAAACATGGTAATTACAGTTAGCTCAGATCCAGTCAGCATGCTTATTACGTTACACACACCAAGTGTATCACTGTACCTAGACTGAAGCATATTGGGCATTGGAATATTTTCTCCAATTCGGTGAGTTTCTTTTTTATTATCACTTTTGGATTTAAATGGGCCGTTTGTTGAACATAACTATATTCTACCCATTGAATGCAGTTTGTCAGCCAGCTACAAATCCATCTAGTGATGATTATGTCTATTCCACATTTTTCTAGCTTACCAAAAAGTAGATTGTGATCTACTTTGTCAAATGCTTTACTGACATCTATGTGTACTGTGTCCACAGCATTTTGCTGATCTCCTAATTTAGTCACTTTATCAAAGAATAAAATAAGATTGGTTTTGCATTATCTGTTTTAACAAATGTGTGCTGGCTACTAGTTATAACTTTATTTGCTTCTAGTTGTTCACAGACACTCAAACCTTCATTTACACATACAGGGCATTAGGTTAGGTGTGTGAAATGATTCCCTCTCTCCCACTGCCACTGCTGGCCCCCCGGATCTGTTATAATTTAAAAATATATAAAATACTCTTCTTAAACTGCTAACCCTGCAGTTCCTGTATTTTGGCTTCCCTATACTTTCTGTGTATCATTTTATTGCAGTTTGTTAGTGATTTCCAAGACCTGTAAACTTTTTTTTCTAGGAATGGTCAGGGATCAACAAGACATTTTTTACTGTTATATTAGGAGATTATTAACAAGAATCAAAAGGAAAACAAGCAAATGTTTTTATTTCGTTAATATGAGAAATATGAGAAAACACAGTATGTTAGGCAACTACGCATTTATTTTCCTATCTAATCAAAATTTTAAGAGTAATATATGGAGGTAATATAAGTTTACTGACTAAATTATAATGTGTGCTATCCATACACTAAACTTGAAGTAGCTGTGATTTTTTCTTTAAAACATTACTTAAGAATTAAGCTATTTGCAGATTGCAAATCTATGCACCCATCTCCTTGGCACCTATGACAATAACGGTTGCCATAAAAATAACCCTATAGAAAATAATTATTTCACTTGTAACTACTTCATTTCTCTGATTGAATGACAGGCCTAGAATTTCAAGTTTCAACAGTCTTTTATAATAAAAGTTAAAATTTCCTTTTTATAACCTGTGGATCTCTTTGAATGGGAAATTGGCCATTGATTCCCAGTACAGACTTGGCTTTCAGAGACTACTTTTATTTTTCTTTCTGACCCAAAAGAGAGAAAACCTTTTTTTTTTCTCCTTAGTCTACTGAATGGATGTTTTAATGTGCTAAAGGCTCATGAGTGGCTGATTCTTTCTACATTCTGTCGACCCCGCCATGCCCCCAAAAATCCTGACTCCCAATTTCTAAATGTTGACATGACTTGGTTATCCTTTGCAATGATACAAATTATACTGGAATTACTTTGTGCTGGTGATTATTAACTACTACTAAATATGCTTGCTCAGAAAATATAATATTCCTTAAATGAGGAAGAGCAGCAGGACTGGGGGGGTAGGTACATGTTTGATATTCTTTAACATCTTTAACATTGAAACTTCAATCTCTATACCAGTTCAAAATGTATGAATTATATTGTTTGACTAACATCTAGAACAGCTCTGTCCTATGTACAATCCACATGGATCAGAGGTGGTATTCAGCAGGTTCTGACCAGTTCTGGAGAACTGGTTGTGGAAATTTTGAGTAGTACGGAGAACTGGTGGTAACCTTCCCCCAGGAGTGGGGTGGGACTGGAGATTTTGCAGTATCCTGCCCCTGCCATGCCCACCATGCCACACCCACCAAGCCATGCCACACCCACCAAGCCATGCCCACAGAACCGGTAGTAAAAAATTTTGAATCCCACCACTGACATGGATGCTAAAATCTTTATTCAAGTTTTGTGTCCTTTTCCAAAAATGATTTCACTAATTTCTAAATATTTAAAAATTGCCAGTAGAGAAGATTCTGAACTATAAATAAGATATCTGAGCAAAATGTTGAATTTGGTAAATATTCTGTTCAGGTGCATGTATGGATTGTGTCTGTTTTGCAATGTATAATAAAGTTATAACTGAAAATATAGCCACAGCTAAAGATTTACAAACTTGATTTTTTTCATATTTTGCCTGCATGACTTTAAAATGAAAACTGTCAACGTTATTTTTTTGCTGATCTTAGCTTCAGTGTTTCCAACAAAATTACTTGAGAGATTTATGAATACATAAAATATTACTACTGTGTGACTGGGAAGGGGGAGGCCTTTATTTGGAAATAAAAATTTCTAGTAGTGATGAATTTTAATTGTATTTGCATAATGCAATGTATTTGAAATCTGGTACATATTATAATCAGTGATGTGATTCAAGTAATTTAAAAACTGGTTCTTCCTAATGACTGGCTGGGTAGGCATGGTTGGGGGGTGTCATGTGACTGACTGAGTGATGTCACTCATGGCAAGGTGGGGCAGCACAGGCAGCCGAAGCGGCACTTTGATGGCCGGAGCTTAGTGCGGGAGCGAAGCACCGCTGTACTTGCCTTTGCACAGCAACAGCATTCTGCCTTTGTCACAGTACATTTGCGCTCAAGGCAGCCTTCGCCTCCTGATGCTTTGGGCTCAGAGCTGTAAGCCGCATCCAGAAAGCACTGTAGTGGAGAGAAGCGGTCAGGTCTGATTCTCTGGAGCATCATCTCTTGCTGGATCTGTCTGCCTGACATGCAGAGTTTTTTAAAAAAGATTTTTGCAGCAGGAAACGGCGGGCATGCATGACCTGCTCTCCACCCCAAAACACTGACCTGTTGCATTCGCTGTCACTGCCTCATGGTCTGCCCACTAACCCAACCCACGCTGCCAAAGCTGCTGATGCCAGGGGTGAAATGGGGCAGGATTGCATTGTGGCTGCACATTGTAGTGGGTACTGTGCAAGGCCTTGCAAGAGTGTTTCCTCCCCGAGATACTGGCCTACTGTGTTTACTGGCACCGCCTCATTGCCTACCTACTGACCCAACCCATGCCACCACCACTGTTGCTGCTTCATGGCTAAAGTGGTCTGTCCGCTGCTCTCTCAGAGCCTTGCACAGCACAGTGAAATTTAGTGTGCTTCACAATGGGGGAGATGGGATCCCCTCTTCCTCTAGACCTAGAAAACCTAGAACTATGCCACCTTTGGTCCGATCTTAGTTTATAAAATCATACATTGCAATGTCCTACCTGTCAATGAATACTTCAGCCCATTATGATACAAAGCCACAATGCAACCCTGTTCCACTCACCCCTGGCAACAGCCGCAGTGGCAATGGCATGGGTTGGGGCAGGCCATGCAGTGGCAGTAGCAAATGCGGCAGACAAGTGTCTCGGGGTGGAAAGCAGGTTATGTGTGTCCCTGAGCGACCGAGACCCAGCTGCACCAACAAAGGTCAGCAAGCATATTTGTCTGAAATGGTATAGGGCCGTGATGGCAAACCTATGACACACTTGCCGGAAGTGCCACACAGAGCCATTACTACTGGCACACGAGCCCTTGCCCAGAGCAGGTCTACTGCATAGGCGTGCGTGCCGCCCACCTAACAGCTGATTGTTGGGTATCTAGCGCACATGCGCGGGGCACGGACGGACATGGGAGATGTGTGTGCATGTGCAGAGATACATGGCATGCATGGGAATACGCACATGCATGGCATGCATGGGATTGCATGCGCATGGGGTGTAGGGAGCCCCGTGCACATTGCCTTCTGGGTGCTGGCATGTGAGCACGTGCACGCACAATTTTTGGCACAGGAGCTCAAAAAGGTTAGCCGCCACTGGTATAGGGGTTCCTGCCTAAGCAGTGGGTTGGACTAGAAGACCCTCAAAGTCCCTTTCAGCTCTGTTATTCTGTTACTCTGTATCTCTAGATCCAAACTAAATAGTCTATCTATTGTTTTTTTAAAAAAACATGCTAAATCCAAACTCAGTATCTACGTATTTCTCTACATATAGTATATATAAAGCATAAGGGAGGGGAGATGGAAATATAAGATGATTTTTGCTAATATATGTCAGTTAAAGTGTAGGTGTACTGAGGTAATTAAAATTGGCAGTATATGGTGCAAACAAAAATATATTCTCATTACATAATTCACTTTCAGTTTAACAAAAGTTGAAGACTGAGGAAACTAAAAGGCTTAATTGGCAAATAATCGATGCTCTTGGACTTTTCCCACTTGCATATAATTATGGAAAGAACATGGTATGAAAATGCCAGGTCATTGTGAAGTTGCCTTCAACTGATATTCCACATCTGCTGAGGCAGCTTAAAATTGTCTTTAATGATTGTTAGATTTATTTTTCCACTTTGAGAGGGTAAAAATGTGCAATATTCTCTCTTTCTCTCTCATTTTTTCTCTCCATTGTGTGGTTCACAAAGGGAAAAGAGGATATTCATTAGCTGGTTTACGCACAAAACCTCAGAGCTACCTTCGCTTCTTCTGTACCCTGTATATGCATATGCCAATGGGACAGTTGACAGGTAGGTTGACAGAATATGGTGATATCCACTTTTAAGTTGACTTAAATTAAGATTTTCATAGTACACATGTCATTCAAGTTTTTTATTAGTATTTATGGGCCAAGGCAGTAGACCTTCACCCTTGGAAGGCTGCAATATGAGTAAGCTTTCCAGTAACAGACAAGCTGGGTGAGAAATAGAAGCTTGTATAGCATGAGTGATTTCCTTCTATTACACTAAATAGAGAGACACTGCAGCCATTGCATGCAATATATTTTGTTCCTTCGGTAACTGCATTGGAAGATCATTCTATTAGTGGCCATGAATGCATTTTGAGTATTTATCTTTTCCTAAATTACTATTGCATTTTTGTTTTGTTTTCTTTTTTCATTTACAGGACTTCCCTTAGTGTATTAAGAATTGTGCAGCTAAATGAGGACTATCTAGCATATTCAGGGGAATTTTTCTCATCCTAATACTAGCAATAACCTTTGATTTCAGAAGCATGAATTTCTACCCCAAGAATTCTCAGCAATGACCAATTGTCATTTGGATATGGAATCCTAGAAATTGAAGTCCAAATATCTGAAGGGTATCTAGGAAAGGCCGGATTATAGCAAGATGTATCACCTATCATATACTATAAATTGAGTTCTATTTATGCAATAGGGTATTTCCATTTCATTTCTATTCTGCCTATTTCAACATCAAAGATATTGATATATGACCATATGTTAGACTCCATTGGAATCATTCAAATTTATTCAAACATTTAATGTAATTAATAATATTCACTATTGGAAAAAGTGAAATACTCTACCCTTTTCTTCCAAAAAGCAACAGTTTATTCAACTTGTTGTTTGTGCCCCTCCCTGCCTCCTCACTATCTGTATGTCTTATTTGTTTCAGCTATTCTTGCTCAAAGGCCAGTGTGTTTAGGAATTCAGCCAAATGGGTTAGTGGGTGATCTTTGCTAGAATGCTAATGAATCTCTCTACCTCAAGAGAATACCAATTAACGAGTTGAATGAGGCAAAAAGACTTCAATATAGGATTGCTTACTTTTTGTGTAGCAAGGATTTTTATGCAAATTAAATGATACTCTAAATAAATTTTTAATATCACCAAGATTTTGTATTATTCAATGCTCATTTATTTTTGCTGTTGTTGAATCTACTGCTTTTTAGATTTTATTTACAAGTATGTACATGATATTTTTAACCATCCGTAACAAAGTACCAGAATCCCAGGAAGCTCCAGGCATCCATAATACAATCTGAGCAGCAAACACAATTTCTTCTAGCAAGGCAGCCCATATAAGTTTTAAAAAAAGGTGACAGCATCAGATCCAACTCTATTTCCCACTGCTCCCTTTATGAATACTTTTGATAAAAGAGAAAAACAGTTGCTGAAGACACTTTAGTCCCCAGTCCCACTGCACTTATGGATGTAAAGAGGATGTAAAACAAAAAAAAAATCTTGTCATCCATTGGAAAACACTATGCATCTGTTGTGTACTCATTGCATACGTGTTTCATATGCTCTATCCATTGAGCATCCGTCCACTTGTGATTTCATCTGCGCAAAAAGTTTTGAGCTGCATAAAACTTTTAGAATGGATGAACTTTCCGCCATGTACAATGTAAATCCGCGACATATACGAGCAACAAACGTTCTATGCATCGTTAGTAGCATGGAAATAGAAAGGATGTAAGCATGGATGTATGCTTCTTGTATATAAAGTATCAAAAACGGACAAAGCGTTTGTATCTGGGATGTATCTCGTATATTTAGGATGTCTGGAGTATGTCTAGAGTATGTAGAAGGACACCAAGTGGACAGCTGATATTTTCTATAAAAAGGGGGAGAAAATCATCTGGATCTCAGTCGAGCAGCCATGGTGTACAGACCTCATCACCCTTGGTCTTGGTCTTCAACATCATCAATTGTTCTCCACCATGGATGATCAAAGAGTCCATATGATAGCTGCACTCATTCAACAGCAGAACCACAACCTGTTCAGACTGTATCAAGTTTTAGACAGGAGGAGAAGAAGGAGACGTCCAAGAGCTGTGTGGGTCAGAGGATGGATCGTGAGAAGAATGGAGTTTCGACTGTATGACCAGTTGATGGTGGAGCTGAGGAATGAAGACCCTCATGCATTCCATCATTTCCTGATGATGCCACTCACCATGTTTGACAAACTTTTAGAGCGTCTGAGACCCAGGTTGATCAAGCCTAGCATCAACTTCCGTCCCAACCTGGACCCTGGACTGAAGGTGGCCTCTGGAACCACATACAGAAACATGCAGTATGCATGGAGGGTGCCACACAACAGCATCAGCAAAGTTGTCAGAGAAGTGGTACAGGCCATCAGGTGCCCCACCACTGAGCAAGGCTGGAGACAACTTGCAGAAGATTGGTATCAGAGGTGGAACTTTCCCCACACCGTTGGAGCCATAGATGGGAAGCACGTGGCCTGCAAAGTTCCAGCCAACTCAGGGTCCACTTATTACAACTACAAGGGCTTCTTCTGTATCATCCTCTTTGCCATGGTTGATGCTAGTGGATTCACTTCCAGTTCCTACTGCCTGTTTCCTCACTCCCATCACTGTTTGGAAATTTTATTTGTGTGGGTAGGATCAGGAGAGTTGATAATGGTCAGCTTGGCAATGCATAGCAATATTTTATGCATTTATATTTTAGCTAATTAAGATAGTATCACTTTCTAAAGAAAGAATTCAAAAAAAGGATTGGGTAAAAAAGTGAAAATAAATAAATATTGTGCTTTAAAATGTACAATACAGGCGATAGTTTAATTCCTAACATTATTAACACCTAGTCAACAAATATAAATGTCCAATACCAAATGTGATGACATAAAAATGAAGAAATGTGTGGGTGTGTGCCATGATAGAAACTTGCTTGCATGTTGATATAGTATACATCCTGTTGGAAGAAAAATATCTGGTTCACTCTTTTCTATCTGAGATTGGTGTGACAAATGTAATGGGAGAACAAGAAGCAAACTGCTGGGAAAGAAAGAACTCATTTCTAATGATCTAAGTGCTAGAGCCCACTATAACTACATAGCCAAAAAGGCATTAAGAGTTGTTAACCTTATGTAGCTTTTTCTCTGGTAATATTACAGTAATAACTAGAGCATATAAAACATTTGCTAGACCAATATTCAAATACAGCTTATCAGTCTGGAACCCACATTATGTATCTGATCCACAGTTGAGAAATATTTCACAAGAAGTTCCAGAAATATTTCACAAGAAGAGTTCTCCACTCCTCTACTCATTGCATAATACCTTATACTACCAGACTTGAGATTCTAGACCTAGAAAACCTAGAACTAGGCCACCTTTGGTCCGATCTAAGTGTAGTATATAAAATCATACATTGCAATGTCCTCCCTGTCAATGAATTCACAACCATGATTGTGTCTTGGCAACAGGTAATCAAGGGCTGCCCTGTTTTCAAGTGTGGCTTCCTTGACCTGCCTTAATTCCCTGTTCAGAGCATTTAGTGCTTGGGAGGTTGAATTTAGGCTTTTGACAAGAGCACAGGCTAGACTGTTGATGCTTCTGGAATTGCCGACAGCAAGTGCCAGAATCCCAACTAACACCACCACCAGTGCTATGTATTCTGATTTGGTAAATAGGGTTATATGGGAATCACAATTGGATGTTAGGGGTTGGAGGTCTCTTCTCCGTTGTCTCTGCAGTGAGGGCAAGAGGATGATCAGCTGTCCTAGGGCGCATGGTTCCCCGTTAGAATTTGCTGGTAGATAAAAATAGACTTTAATCATACATGGCAAGAACCATCCGAGGGAGAAACTTTACATGGTGATAGGTAAAGGGAAGAGTTTCAGTGTAGTTGCAGATTAGCTCAGTGTTACTGAGTTTCTGGCATATTGGAACTTTGGGGGGCCAGGCAACCTGTCATCTTAACACATGCGGCTGTGCTGGTGACAGTTGCCACATGTAACAAGCACATGGTCTCATCTTTCATGTTGGTACTGGCTCCCCAGTCAAAGATATTGGAATACATGGTAGTGAGCTGGAAGTCCCTAAGCTTGGTGTGATTCTGTATGGTTTGTGGTCCTGAGGTTACCCCCATGAAGCAGGTGTTCAGAATGTCCTTTACGGACTTGCCTTCTGCTAGACAGAAGTCTGTTGTGTTTAGAACTTCTTGTGCCAAATATTTCCACATATTTCTTTGTCAAGTAATAGGTTAGGTTCTAGAAATCCCCCATGACCCTCAGCCCTGCATCGTTAGGCTGCAAAGGGAAGTCTGTGTTAGCTTGGGATTTCTTAAAGTCACTTGACAGTCTTTAAATTTTAAAAATTCTGCCCAGCAATATCAATAGGGAATCTGGAGGGGTTTAGCTTAGGTATTGATGCCTTTAAAATTTGGTATTCAAAAGTAGCATTTTCAGGCCAAATTGCTTTCCCCATTTTGTCTCTAAGTAAGGTCCATTCCTGACAATATTTCTATGTTCATTTTATTCTCATTTCTGCCTGGATGGGCAATTTCCTCTAGTCCTAGGCTTCAAGCAATTTTTCTAGTGGGATCTTAGCAAGACCATTGAGCTGGAACCTTCCATTGTCTCCTAATTCTGATGCTAAGATCCAATAAGCTCCGCTGGGTCTCCCGTGCAGCTAACTTCTTTATAAGCTTCCCGCTCTGCCTGTCAATTTTTAGATCAAAAGGGATCTGAGAAGACACTGGTTCCCTTTCAGAGTATGTCTCCTCCTACCTGGGGAACAAGCGCCTGTCAGTTTTCAGGCCAAAAAGGCCTCTGGGAAGATCTCTGCTTCCCCTAGCAGTAGTACGGGCATCTCCATCCAATTTCTTGTTGGTTTTCAGACCAACAGTCTGAAAATCACTGATTTCTTGTAGCAGAAGTGCTGATCCCCTCCTACCTAGGATATGACTTTGCTCAGAGACTTTTGACAGGACCCCCAGCAAAGGGGATAGGTTACTCTCCCCTTTCCTTTCACTCACTTGGTCCTCACTCCCTGCAGAAGGTCCCATGCTCTGACCAAACCCCCTTGCTTTCCAAAACCAGCCAGTCCTTTTCCAAACAAATCCAGTGGAAATAGCAATGGGTCTAGGTATGGCTAGGAATGGCAAAGAGGATGCAGGATCCAGCAGCGACTGGGAGAGGAGAACTCTCCTGTTCACTCACATGTGTCCTCTCACTCCCCTGGGGTTTTACACAAGATTTAAGTTTTGCGGTTCTCACCTCCTTTCTGAACAGCCGTTGAGTGCAAAACTCAAATGGGATTCCCTTTACTACCCGTGACCACCTAGGCAGGGTCTGGGAAGCTCATCGACAGATGAAGAAGGTCTGTTGCCAACTGGATGATGACTTACCTGGGCTGGTCCATTGACTGGGTTAACTGGGAGTCCTGCCATGATCACCAAATTATTGAAAGGAAAAAGTCTGGTTTGTTCTTTTCCAGCCAAGATTATGAGATTGACATGGCAAACAAGAATGAGAGAACAAAAAGCAAGCTACTGGGAATGGAATCCCAAATGGATTTTGAAAGCCAGAGACTCTAGGAACAACAGTGTTGGATTCCGGGTCAGCTGGTACCTTGGTCTGGTAAGTAGACAAACTTTTATATGATTTTGTGGTTGTGTAATTAAAATTTCTGGGTTATTGGATAACAGGCTTCAAGTGTGTGGATATTCTAATTGTGGTGGCTTGGTTTCTATTGTGGATAGGAGGTCATGCCATGTCCTTGAGGTCAGGTGGGGGAATAAAAATTTGAGTGGCATTATCTTTGGATATTTAATCTACTAGATTTTGGCTCTTTGTGATGGCTGTAGCTGGTAGTGCTTTGCTTATGAATAGGCTGCAGCCAGCAACACTTTTGCTTATGAATGGACCTGTTCAGCTACTAAGTTTCCATTCATAAATAATGTTCTGCCTTTATGAATGGATTCAAGGTTTCCTATTCACAGATGCTTTGGCTTATTGTGAAAGCTGCTCCAGGCAATTTTTTATTAGTGGGAGGATGCAAGTCAGTTCTTGCTAAGGGGAAGCTTTTTTCCTACTTCAGAAAAGGGGGTGTGGGGCATTGTCCAGCCATTTTCTCTTTGGGGGTGGTGGTGTCTTCCTACTGTTGCAAAGATGTATATGGTTTGCATTGTTGTTCAAGATCCCAGGGATGTAAATGGTTTTCATTACTGTACAACACACATTTTATCATTAACTGTATCCTTGCCAAAAATAACATAGTCTGGTTTCCTCTAAAGCAGTGATAAATCCCCTTTGTTAAATTTTCCCACATAGGAACCACTGTGTTTGGCAAGCTACTAGGACTTGCTGAGGTTTTCTTCTAACCAAACAATAATCAGTCAAGGGCTGAAATAGAAATGTGAGTCTAAGAACAATCCAGGATTCAGCCAAAGTGACAAGAAAGTACTCAGAATCAGAATTACTGAATCTGGGGGCCATGTAATCAGCTTTACAATACGAAAGAATACAATCAGTCTTACAATACAAGAGAAAAGTTATGGCTATCAGAGCCTAGAAGGAAATAAACAGCATGGTTAATAAATCAAGTTCATTTACTTTAGTTGAAAAGCCAACAATTAGTCCTCCATCTTACATCAGAGTTGCAAGAGTTGCCCACAGCAATGTTCCAATAAGAAGAAATGACAAAATTGACGTCCATATCCAACGTCAAAGGATCCAGTCCTTAAGGATTTTGCGTATGGTAGATAAACATAAAATATACAACTGCAGAGAGTACATGTCCAAATTCTGAATCCCTGTTTAAAATTATGGTATTTATTTAATAATTTTTATTGTCGCCCCCAACTCACATGTAGTGACTCTAGTAGTAGTTCACACACACACACGCACGCACGGTCGAGCAATAGACAAGAATAGATGAGAAACATGGGAAGGAAGTAATGACATAAAAGATCAAGTCCAAAGCAGGTTTTATTTCTTTGACATTTTTTTTGACAAGTCAGAGGTAAACTTTAAAGAATTGCTTGCAAAGGTTCTAAAAAAGTTGGTGGAAGTCTCTAGGCTCTCTTGCAGATGAGCATGTCTCAATTTCGGATTTCAGGATTTGTGCCTGCTTCAATATAGGGCCACTAGTGGTCTCAAGAGAAGAAAGTGTAGAGTTTTGAACAATGTTTATTAACCTTGGCAATTTTAAAATGAGTACACTTCAACTCTCAGAATTTCTCCACCTGATATGCTCACTGGGGAATTTGGGGAGTTGAAGTTCACGTGTCTTAAAGTTGCCAAGATTGAGAAATACTGATCTTGAATCATCCAAATCTTGTAATATGACTGCTGTGATACAACTGCAGGATCCCATATGTTAGTTCATCAGATGGTATACAGATTTGGCCTCAATGGAGCCAAGCCATTTTTTTATTATATTATGGACATTTGTATTCCTTACGGTCAAAATACACCAACAAGCAAAGAAGTTTTTTTTAGAGAAAAGAGAACTTCTTGCCACTAGATCTCTCTCATAGAATCAGCCAGCAGCAGTGCTTCAGTGAGTAGGGTCTGTTATTACCTGGTGTGCATTCTCTTTCTAAGCAAAAAATATTCAGACTTGCAATGTACACATTGACACAATATACTAATGTCTTCTTCCTGTAAAAAAGAGGCATCTGAATTACAGGAAATGAAGTGTGCTAAACCAGGCAACGCAACACAAAACGAATGTAACAACTGTGCAAAGTTGTGAGAAAGACCTTCAGGAGAACTTTTTTCTATCCTGTTTGTTCTTTGCTGATATCATCAACATAGCTTATTTGTTCGATAATGATGCTGGCCTATTTTTTTCAACACTGAAAATACCCATGGTGCTGAAAGTGTAACATTCTCTGCCTCTTCCTTTACTTCAATTTTTGTGATCGGTCTGTTACTGACTTTGTCTGAAGGTAAGGATAGTGGTGGTGGCCTGCCAACATCTGTAAAGGGATTGTAAATTTCAGAGTTTTTGTTTTCTCCTCAGTCTTCCCTAAATTCAGATTTGCACAATAGGACCCATCATTCAATGTTAATAGTACACTATAGGAAATTATAAAAAGCAACTTAAAGAAAAGCATAAATCAAACTTACATTTTATTGGATTTCTTTGCAGGCAGGAATATTCCAAATTCCAGTGATTTATGTAGATAATGTTCATCGGTCTCAGAGGTATTTTTGGTTCTTTGACCCATGGAATATTGCTTTTTCAGCATGACTGAGTTTCTAAAAATGGTATAGAATAGTAGCAGTATATTTTCACACCTTACTTATTATTACCTTGAAAACAACCATCATGATAGTGTACAACCTTACATTGGTGTTATTTTGTGGTGTATTATTGTTTGGATGCTAATAGCATTTTAAATTGGTGGTATTGGAGTTTGATCCTGACAAGGCTCAAAGTTGACTCAGCCTCCCATCCTTTGGAGGTTAGTAAAATGAGGACCCAGATTGTTGGGGGCAAAATGCTTCATTATAAACCTCCCAGATAATGCTGTAAAGCACTATGGGGCAGTATGTAATTCTAAGTGCTATTGCCACTTGGTTGTAATAATACATTAGTCTATCTATCTAAACTAGTCTATCTAGTTACTTAGCTCCTAAGAAACTTAAATATTGTATGGTTATTGTGCCAAAACTGCCTTATGAAATCAAGTTGCATTCAGTTTTTGCTTTTATACTATTAATGGCATTTCCACTAATATGCACCAACATTCACTAAGTTTTGCATTTATCCTAGTTATAAGGTCACTAAGGATTGTATATGTGAGATGAACATCCTGTTTTTTGCTGTACAGACATCTTTCTGACTGGCTTTACAGGATTTCAGTTAATCCCAAGGAAATATGACTTGATGGAATCTTCTGGAGCATTTTAAATCAGGAAATCAAGGAAGACAGGGAGATGGCAAAGCAATGAAGGGGCTTGTGCAAAGACCAACAAACCAGGAGATGTTATGGAGTATGTTGAGAATTAGGTGGAGAGCAACCCTTTTTCACAGAGGAAGGCAGCTTTTAAAACTGCATTATTTTTAGTTTTCTAAAAGACTACATCTGAGAAGTTTCTCTTTAAAGGACAAAGTATTTTGAGAAAGCAAGTTCTGTTCACTTATAAAAAGGCAGCAAAGGAGCTTTAGACAAGTTACATGAATTTAGTAAATAATTCACATATTACCTTATGGTGCATACACAGTTGAGATCTGGTGGAGTCAGTTAACTGCAAAATAGTTAACTGCTTTATTCTCTTATAAGTCTTCACTGAAATCTCTGAAATATTTCATAAGCTAGGACCAATCACTGACATTTCATTATAACAGTTTTAAAGATAACAGTGCTAGCTTGTTTTGTTCTGTTAAATTTAATTCCTAGCTGCTGATGCCTTTGTGCTGATGCTTCTCATCTGGTTGTCCTTTGTAATTATAAATAAAATCAGTCTGTTTGCTATTGAAGGGACATAAAACTTTTTTTTCCCCCATTGGAGTCTTAACCTTTCAGCCTGTGTTTTGGAAACAGCATTTTAAAATAGCTGAAAACCATTCCTCACAGAAACTCTAAAAACAAAGGCACAAATGTATAGAAAAATATTGTCTTTGTTGCCATAACTGGAAAAAAGCTGTTCCTAACTATGAAAGCTCGGGGCCAGCACAAGGCCTGCTGAGATGGCTAGTTGGTTGTTTCAATCCTACAATGTAGAGTACATGTTGGCCTTAAAATACCTTTACTAAATGACCATATCCTCTTCTATAGGAATTGCTATAGTTATGTGATAAGGCAGATAAATACTGCTATATTTTGTTTCAATTTACGTACATTACATACATTTTAGTCGAAGAGATAGAACGGTTTTTTGAGGCCTCTTAATACACAGTAAGAATTTTGCAAGACAAACTTCATTTTTTTCTTCTGTCTCTGATGCTGACTTATCACTGGGTGAATAGGATGATTATTCTACATCAGGGGTCTTCAGACTTGACAGCTTTAAGACTTGTGGACTTCAACTCCCAGAAATCCTCCTGCACTCATGTTACCTCAGGAATTCTGGGAGTTGAAGGCAATGGCATATGGCTTCTGGTGTTACAGGGGGCATGAGGGGGTAACAGCAGGCAAACGGTGATGGATGTGCAGTTTATGGTGTTGTGGGAGGCCATGGAATAGTGTGGCAGGCAAACAGCAATGCCACACAGCTTCTGCTATTATAGGGTGGCATGGGAGGGTGCAGCTGATGAACAGAGTGGCACATGGCTTCTGGCATTATGGGTGGGAGTGGGGGGCATGAAAGGTGAACAGATGTGGCACACAGTAGGGGGCAGCCAAACTGCCTGTTAGGTGACATGCCAGAGTGGCAATGGCGCCCCCCCCAAGCCGTTACCTTAGTTGTAATTTCAGGTACAATGAGGGAAAGAAAGGGTAAGAGTTTAGCTAATAAATAATTTATATGTTGCTGAATTTCAAATCACTGTTGGAGATTTTGGAACAGATAAGTATACTGCAGCTTTCAGGCAGATGATGAACAGAGTACCACCCATTTAATAATATCTCTGCTCACATTGTTATTTTTCCACTGATTTATGTTTAAGCATAGAGCATGCTTTCTTACATCACTCTGGAAAATGTTGTACGTCACTAGAGGGAATCCTGCCTTCACCTTGCATTCAGATGACATAGAAACACAGAATGACACAGATGACACAGAAACCCTAGCAGAAACAATTTTATATCTTATCCTTCTAGAGTTAATGTTTATTCCAGTATTTCACATATCAGCCAATATATATCCCTGCCTTAATGAGACAACTCATTAGAACTGATATAGTTTCATTGCATTTTTTTCAGATAAATATAAATCTACAAGATAGATAGATGTCTTCTATATATTTGATCAAGTTATACTAAAGAATTTTAATCGACAATATCTAGAGTTTCACATCAAATCACGACATACCTAAATACTTTAACAATAAAGTAATAACAACAGAAGTTGCAATGGCATTTTTGTTACCGTTTCTGTGTGTTAATTATATTTGCTTAGCACCTACTTGAAGACAAACTCAGATTTTTGTACTGTATAATTTTTTCTTTTGTCTTATCTTGCTCCCTCTTTTCCTATCTGTGAAGATTTTATATTAGATTTTATATTATAAAATTACAAATTGTTGCCCAAACAAAATGAACGTTATAATTTATAATGTTTATCGCTATACTGATACTCAAAAGACTTTAAACAATCTGTTGAGTTTACATGGAATATAAACAAACCCTGCATTTTTGCTGAGAAAAAGTATTTCATCATGCTATGGTTTTCTAATAGAATATTGTAATTGGCAGTGAAATTCCTTGGCTTTTATTTAATTGAAAAGAAATTTGCTTGTGCTTCCAGGGAAAGTCATGTCTGCCAAGCTGAATGCATTTCAATAACAATTATATTGGTCTAAATCAGGGTATAAAAACTTCAGCCTTAAAAGGTCCATTTTGGCTCCTTGACCAGGATTGCTAAAGACTAATGGCACAATTTCCTGCAATTCTATTAACAGCCTATACTAGACTTTTAAAGAAGATTTCCTTTCAGGCTTATTTCCCTTTCCATTTTTCACTAAAATCTCATGGAGATTTAACTTCTTCCTTGACTGTAATTCTGACTTAAATCTCATGTATATCCAAAACCAATCAGGATTAAATGGGAGCTTTTCTCTAAGCTTCACAATGTTTAAAAAAGAAGGATGTTCATTAGATTTACTAGAATATGTATATGCATATATATGAATACAATATAAAGTATACTGTATAGATTTATGTGAAAAATCAATCTGGTCAATTTTGGGTATGTCTATTTAGTTTATTGCTCTTCTTGAACATTTCCAGTTCCTGCTGCCTAGGAGTTTATGTCCTGCTTGCCATTGCACACAGATACCTTGCTTAGTAACTATTTTTGAAGGATATGCCCTCATAATATCACTTCTATCTTACCTCCAGCCCACAGTTGAAGCAACCTAGAGCTGTCTTTAGTTGTTCCAGTTTGGAAGTGGTATTTTCCTTCTTTCTATGTAAATTTCCCAGATGCACAATCTCAGATGATATCCTGCTGAAAATTCTTGTAAAATTCACAGTACAATAAAATATGATTTACCATTTTAAAATATTTTATCTAATGCCAATTTTAAATTAGATTTGTACTTGGCTATTTCGGTCTTTTGACCACAAATAAAAATGATAAATGATACATATAAAGGCTTGAATCCTTTGTCCTGCCCCACACCACATGTTCAAGAGAATGATTGTTGATTGATTTTCCCACAAGAAGGTGATGCTGAGTAAGAAGAAAAAAAGATAACAGGGATTCCACCAATCATGGTCCTGAAACCACCCTGCTTTAAATTATGGGATGACAGCAACACACAACCTTGTCTCAATGGTCAAGTGTAGTAAAAATTGTGCTGTGGAGCCAATACAATTTATGTCAATAATTTTTCCCCTCTAGAACACAAAGAAAACATATTAATGGGACTGAGAAAAAGAGTCTGAAACAAAGGCAATGTTTGAAAAATAAGTTAGCTCGTAATCCTGAATATATTTTCTTGAGTTCAGTGCAATGTGACTGTGCCAATACTACAAAGTAAATGCTTTTCGATATTCATTTTATAATTCAAACGATCTAGACTTGCATGACTGCTTCAAAAGCTTTTCCTGGCTTGTGTGTTTCTTTGTGTGCATGAACACACACTTTTCACTGGAGGATGCTGGGAATAGCTTAGGAGCAGCTATGCTGTTAGCTGAAAAGCAACACAGCTGCTACATTAATTAAAAGTTAATCATTTCATATCTATTCCTCTTTGTTGTGAAGTGTTACTTTCAAAGGATGTTTATGGTTCTACTATTATGATACTCTTCTAAATAGACATGCATAGCACTATAATGCTAAAACTTTGATTTAAATTTGTAAAATAATAATATAGCTTTTCTGTATTTTAATAGTTTTAAATGATTGTTGTGATACAGTTGCCATATCTGTCTTCTGGTTTATCATATATCCACGCTTCCCTATTGGAACTAAACAAATGCTGTGTATTAGCTTGCTGATAAAAATCTGAAAATAGGTGTTAGTTTAACACAAGAAAACACAAGAACTAGTTTTCAGAGGAAATTAAAGGAGTAATGGCCAGTTGAGCTGCATCAAGGAGAAACATCAGAAAGGTTTGAAAGGAAGATTTTAGGAGAAATGGCTAGCGGTTGAAACAAAATAGACAACAGTTGCCTTTATAGATACATTGTTGATTTCAGTAAAGAACACTGATTTGGATTGACTAGTTTTGGCACTGCTGAAGATTGGTTCAAAAACAAGTCCAAGAAAATTGTTGAATAGAATTGGTGAACGAGACTAAGATGAAGACCACAAGATGCAATAGCTAATCAATATGGAACAGTGCAATGAAGTGCTACAGAGTGACAGAATAAAGAAGGAATTTAACTGCCAGAGAGAGAAAAAATTTCCATCAGTCTCTCAAATTTCTGAATTCTATATTTGGAATTAGGTAGGGTTAGAAATACAATACTTTACACATAATCTTGCAAGTATCAATCTTGGAGATGTTTAGGCTAACAATTGGATATTAAAACAATTGGATATTAACAATATGCATCTTACAAGATGTGTAAGATGCAAGATACCCTTGCATCTTACACAGTCTTACCAACTAAGGCTTGAAATGGAGCAAGGATTTATGATGGAATGGATTGCTATAGATTATGCTTTAAGAAACAAAAACTGATGTTGCTCACTTTTAAAAGGAAAAAAAAATGAAGTGATTTCCTACACTGAATGTCTATCCAGTGCATAGAATCGATACATGGAACCTGTGGCCATGACAGAAGAAACTGTTATGTACATAATAACCCTTGATTAACAAGGATATGCACATGGAAACATTTGTGAGAGTAGTTATGAATAATTATTCAGGCACACACAGATACACTAAATTGAGTTAAAGTTCACTTTAAGAAATAGCACAGTCCAATAAACGGTCCAGGTCATATACATTAACAGGCCAAAGAATATCCAATTACAAAGTTTTCTTACCGGTTGCCTTTGTCATTTACAGTAAATAAAGATATCAAAGTATAAGCACAGCAACAGAAACCTTAGAATGTCAGAGAGACAGAATGTCAGAGAGAGCAAGCCATGATCTCTAGCTCCCTCTTATGGCAATTCACAATAGAATCAACCAATCAGAACATAGTACAAATCAATACAGTAACTTTGTCTTGAAGCGACAAACATACATTGTTGGTTTATATATTGCCAACCCAACTAATTGGTGGACAGATTCCTAACAGAAACATATAAGAATATCTTATAAATAAGTTCAGATGCAGAAATATTTAAATCCAACCCATTTATTCTCAGGGGTGGTGTTGCAAATTTTTTAACAACCGGTTCTGTGGGCATGGCTTAATGGTGGTCATGTGGCTTGGTGGGTGTGGCTTGGTGGTCATGTGACTGGGTAGATGTGACTTGGTGGTCATATTGGCTGGGTGTGGCCAACTCAATAACACTCACATCAAGGCACACATCTCCTTGCCTGGCCTCTCATGACTGTGGGGATGCAGTCGTAAGTGTGAAAAATGGTCATAAGTCACTTTTTTCAGTGCAATTGTAACTTTGAAAGTACCAGCAAAGGAGGGGAAAAAAACTCCAGAGAAGTTGCTGAGACAAGAAGTCTAGTCCTGCCAAGAATGTAATAAGGGTTAAAAGAGAGGCAGTTTCTGTAAGCAACACCAGAATGTTTCCTTCCTACCTTCCTTACAGGATTAGGCCAGTAATTTCTTCTAACAACCAGTTCTCCAAACTGCTTAGAATGTTAACTGGTCCTATCAAATAGGTGTGAATTGGTAGAATCCCACCCCTGATTATTCTGCTTGCTTTTTTTGTTAACTTTTTTGTCCTCAGATAATTTAGATAATGTGATAAAGTAATCTAAAATATAGCTATCACTTTCTGGTCTAAGCATTGCTAAGAATTCACTGCTAACAATTCGTAAACATTCAAAAAAGTAGAGTAAAAAGTTTGAACCATTTATATCAAAACTGTTTCCAATGTCCTCAGGGATCTGAAGCAGGAAATGGGGTTCCTGCCTGATAATTTAATTCAAAGGTAGTGAGAACTGGCTCTGAAAACTTTGCACACAAAGCAAATATCCTACCATGATTGAGCAGAGATAATCTCCGTAGCTTCATCACTTCCCTCATTTGTCATTGTATCAAGTCCATCATTCACCTAAGTAGCCACATTATTTCCAGATTGTCATATCTGTAAGATGTAGACAGGACAAGTTCAATATGTTTGCCACTGTGGGAACTGTGTTAGTCTAATAGATATTTATGATACACACTCATCATAACATGAAAATGCATAAAATAGAAAATTTCTCTTATGGCTATTTATGCTGTCTCCAGGGTATATTCATCCTTTTCTGGGAAAGTTAGTGTATTCCAGCAGAAGACACAAGCAGATGTGAGACTAATAAGATAATAGTTCCCACAAACTTTTATGTTCCAAAAAAGATTTTAGACAACCTTCAGAATGGAGGTTAATAGTTAATAACTTTTTAAAAGATTGGTTGTAGAACAGGCTGGTCAACATACTCCTGTGGGACAGACTTTTCACCAACTTGGTTGGTTACCTTTATCCTGAAGTCTTTCATAAATGGATTGCCTAAAATCTATTTTTAAAAACAATCTCAATCACACAATTTGTGTTTCTTTTCCTTTGAAAAGGCAGCCAAGGACAGCATCTTGACACAATTAATGCAATTGCAAATAAAATATCAAAATACAATCCTATGAAATGTTTTGCTTGTCTATCAGTAATATATCAGCAACTTATTAAAATGCAATTCATATTTTTTCCAAATGTGCATATATATGCACAGTTCGAGAAGTCAATGTGGTAAAGCATTTGGAGACAAATGGACTAAAATTAGAGACAAACGATTAATAAAATAACAGTATAGAAAAGCAACAACCACCCATCATATATCTTGATTTAAACCTTCCCTTTTTCTGCTAATTAATAGAAATGTTGGCAGTTATTTTGCTGCTAATCAAATATCTGGGATAGTAACACTCTTCTAGGTCCATTTCTTGGATTGCCCCACATTTACTTTGAGGGGAATCTGGAATGTATACATACCCTAATAAAATGAGGAATGATAATATAAACCAAATAACATTTAATTTTCATGTTCTTACATTTATGTCCTATATTTATTTCTGGATCCATTTTACCATCATAAGAATTTAAGGAATTAAGCTATAGTAAGCAAGACACTGTAATTTTTAGAATTAGGTCTAAGTCCCCTCTGAGCCTGGAAATTTGCTTATTCTGACTTATTTATTTTGTTAACATCTTTTGTTTCTTTTTTTCCCTTGAATAAAAAGTCACTTGGTGATTTTAGACTAATCATTCTCTCTCATCCTAATATATTTCACAGGATTGTTGTGGAGGTAAATGGGAGGAGGAATACTGAGTGTACATGCTGTCCTGAGATTGGGAATGGAAGAGAAACATAACTCTAACAAATAAAATGTGAGCTTCATGACAAAGTGGGTATTTGAATCCAACTTTCTAATCTTACAATCTACTATTACATTGATTTCATCCTCTTATTTCTCCTTTTTAAATCTTCCTAACTGTTTGTAACTGTTCAAAAACTGTTTAAAATGTTTGAATTATTTCTATGTTCTGATTCTTATTCAAATGACTCCAGGGTTTTTCCTCCACCCCACTCCACCCCCTGCAAGAAAAGTAGCAGTTGTGAGAAATTATTTTGATCAGAAAAACATAGCGGAAAAAAGTTTAACTCCAAAAAACTATTTCCAAATACAAATTCCTAGGGGTATTAACAGGTCTATGCCATTTCTTTAAAGCAACAAAAAATAACAAAAACAAGATAATCTTGTTTTATACTCTACATTTTACCTATTTTAACCTTAAAATTCTTTTCTTTGAATTATTGCAATCAAATAATTTGGAGAATACTTTTTTTAAAATATGATGTTACCTCAAGAAGCCTCTCCCCCACCATGGAATAAGCCAACTGAAGCTCATTTTATGGTTTCCTCTTCCCTGTCTGTTTTGTTGGTTTCACTTTTTTATTATATGTAGAAATTACTGCATGCAAACCAAGAAAAATCCATTCCATGTGATGAACATTTTTGTTTTAAATGTGGGATTTAGAATGTCTACAATTTTTTAAAATATTGGTCTTATAGAAATGGACAAGAAATGGACAAGAAATGCCCCATAATTAATCATGTTTCCAGTAATCTGAATCCAGAATTCTCCTATTAAAAGCAACTTGAGAATGCAGTCATACTTATTAACTGCAAGAGACATAATTTTTATTATTAGACAAGTATTGCTCAAATAGGTTGCTGCTAAATTAAACACAGTGAAATTCCGTAGTATATCTATAGCAATTGCCCATACAAGGTTTCTTCCTTGAGATAGGACAGGAGTTCCAAATTCCATCTGTTCCCAATAATGACTCCAAATAAAAGGATTTAATCATATTTTATAATTGAATAGGGGATTTAATATGCACAAGGTGGGCCAGACAACATCTGCTTCACACATGACCCTCCCAAGTAGTATTTAGTCCCACACATGCAGTAAACAGTATGTTAAATTTGGTATTCTGCTTGATAGAATTGGTAGAAAGGTAAAATATTCTGCACAATTCCATCACCATTGACAGATTATTCTTTGGTTAGTTTCACTTTGATGATTAACTCAAACTTCTGCAGGAGCAGAAAACTTGTTAAAATGGTTCATACAAGTTTTCATGGATTCACGTGGTTTCCTGTGCTAATGCACAGTTGAATCTGTGTTTTTGGCTGAGATTTCGGAGTTAAGCAAGTCATAAGGACGTAACCTTGCCACCACTCATATTACTTTATTTTTTGTCTTGTAGATCGTGAAGGTGACAGTTAACATCATTACTTTTTTTAGCGAGTTAAATAGGTGACAATGATGCTGGTGCCATGGCTAACAAGGACAATGTATGTGTCTTTGGAAGACAGTAATAAGCTATCTCTTGAAGAAATTTCTCTTGGACCAGGACATCTGTGGAATTATAAGCCAGTCTTAAGTATTGCATTGCTAAGAAATCAAAAAGATACTCACTGCTGTAGGTACATTTGAACAATACTGATTTTATGAGTCCATTTCAGACAGGCTTTGGATTAGGATATACTGTAATACTGAAACTGCTTGAATCATTTGGAAAGATAATCTAGACTGAAAACTGGACAGGGAAGTATAGGTCTCTTAGTTTTCCTGGAAAGTAATTCATATTTTTTAAGACCTCCCCATTTAGTCATCTTTGGGTCTTTAAAAATAGTGGTACTTGCAGGCAATGCCCTAGATTCTTCATCTTCAAGGGAATCCTGAACTAGCTGTATTGACTAAAAGCAATTAACCTTTAACCACTTTATTCAGACTGCATTAAGTAATGATACTTTCACATTTTGTGATAGTGAACAACCTCTCCTCGTCTAAAAAGTCCACTGGTGGTTTCAGTGAGGAAAATGCCTTCATGGATATAGTCTATCAGCAGCAGAGAGCTTTTGTTCCTCCAATTCATTTCAAATATATAAGGTAATGAAAATTAAGGTAGAGTTCAGAAAATTTTAGCCTGAATTCAGCCATACTGGTCTAGATCAGGGGTCTCCAACCTTGGCAACTTCAAGACTTGTGGACTTCAATTCCCAGAATTCCTCAGCCAGAAAAGCTGGATGGATCATAATTCTCCTGAATTTTAAGGCAGCTTTCTTTGACATACATCATGGGTGTGAAATGATGGTCCTTTTATGACTTGTGGACTTCACCTCCCAGGATTCCTGAGCCAGACATGGAATTGAAGTTGAAGTCCACAAGTTGAAGTTGTGGGAGTTGAAGTCCACAAGTCATAAAGGAGCCATCGTTCCCCACCCCTGACTTACACCATCAGTATATGAAGGTGGTCCAGAGTGCAAACCTCCATTTTCTTACATTATATTTTCAAATTTCTGAAGAGAGGACTGGGGTGCCATTATGTGGAATTTATTCAAAGAGTTTTAAATGGTTTCCTAGTGGTTTCTTTTGAAGTTTATATTATTCAGTTACAGAAGCTAGCATGTGTAGCTGAAGGAAAGGCTATTAACATGGAAGTGTTATTGTTTGAATGATGAATGAAAATATGTGTAAATAAGCCACAAAATCTTACAGTAATGTTTATAATTTCTTAATTATAGAGCAGTTCAGAAAATGTAACATTCCAAGGCATGTAATTCCAGGGAGCTTTGAGGAATACATGTTGATTATACAGCAAATTTGTCCTATATTTCATCTCCAAAATAAATCAGTTGCCACTCTTCAGCATGTCTTAGATTAATAATTCCAGGCTTTGCCCCTCTCCCCTTTTTTTAATTTATCAATCAAATTTATACTTTTATACTTCCACTTAACAGCACAATCCTATATACGTCTGCTTAAAAGTTCTGCTGGTTTCAGTGTGGCTGAGAAAGTAAATGATTGCATATTTACAAAATTACAGCTATATTTTAAAAGAGAAAACAACATGAACTGTTTTTGAGTCAGAACTGCTTTCTACCTTTTATCATCATTTCATATTATTACTCTTTTGCTGCCAAGCTATTTTCTTATTTTTTAAACCATCATTTTGTCTTCACATAGTTTTAGTTCCTTAAATCTAACCATGTTCCATGATGTACCAGTATTCACTCCCTCACACACAGTACATTATAGACAGCCATCACCTATACCAAAAGCACATTTTCAGAACACAAGAGAGAAAAGGCAAATTTATTCTGCAGTAGATCTCACCAAAGTTAAATTTTAAAGGCTACTTGTTTGCCTGTCACTGCTCAGTTGTGTTTTCTCTGTATTTTAACTTGAGTTGTTAGAGATAAAACCATAAGAGAGGAAAATTAGACTTCTAACTTACTAATATTGGTGAAAGGCTTTGTTGTATTTTCTAATAGTAGCACACCAAAATTCTGGAACTTAGTCCATCTGTATTTAATTGTGTAATGTTTGAAACATGCAGCCTCAAGCTGCACATTTAAATTAGTGTATTGATGATTTTGACAGAACGGGGCAAGAAAGGAATTCCAGCTATGTCACCCCCTGTAGAAATTGTCATAAATGGCTACCTAAGAGATGAAATTTCATACTGTGTCATAGGCCTATGACTATGGTTATAAAAATAATATGTACTTATAACATAAATGCATTCATAATTCATAACAGTGGTGTCCTTAGTAAAAATTGCACAAAAACCCATTTTTATTTCCCTTGCGATATATTCTGCAGCTCAGTTGGAAGGGTTATTTAAAAAAGTCTATGTGTGCAGAAATAAAGAGTGAAAAAGGAAAATAAAGAAGTTTATTTATATGATTGCAGTGATTATTGGGTTTTTTTGTTTATTTTCCTTTAATTCGATGGGAAAAATTGCTTTCAAATTTTTTTTTTGATAAAAATGTAACTTTGAGTCAAAGTTCTTTCTGGTGAATTTGTATGTGTGTATATGTGTGTGTGTGTGTGTGTGTGTGTGTGTACACACACACACACACACACACACACACACACACAC
>BLBF01000017.1:43273319-43452433 GCA_015471245.1 Laticauda colubrina | reverse complement strand
AGAGTATGTGGAAGGACACCGAGCGGAAAACCGATATTTCCCATAAAAAGGGGGAGGAAATCACTTGGATCTCAGTATGAGTCCAGCAGCCGTGGTGTACAGACCTCTTCACCCTTGGTCTTGGTCTTCCACATCATCCATTGTTCTCCACCATAGATCATAACACAGTCCTTATGGTAGCTGCGATCATTCAACACCAGAACCAAGCCCTGTTCAGACTGTTTCACCTTTTCTACACAAGGAGAAGAAGGAGACATTCAAGAGCTGTGTGGGTCCGAGGATGGATCGGGAGAAGAATGGAGTTTGGACTGTATGACAAGCTGATGGTGGAGCTGAGGAATGAAGACACTCGTGCATTCCAGCACTTCATGAGGATGCCACCAGCCATGTTTGATGAAATTGTGGAGCATCTGAGACCCAGGTTGACCAAGCCAAGCACCAACTTCCGTCCCAACCTGGACCCTGGACTGAAGGTGGCACTGACTCTGCGGCACCTGGCCTTTGGAACAACATACAGAAACATGCAGTATGCATGGAGGGTGCCACACAACACCATCAGCAAAGTGGTCAGAGAAGTGGCGCAGGCCATCATCGAAGAATACGTGGAGGAGCTCCTCCATTGTCCCACCACTGAAGAAGGCTGCAGGAAAGTTGCAGAACAGTGGTATCAGAGGTGGAACTTTCCCCACACCGTTGGAGCCATAGATGGGAAGCACGTGGCCTGCAAAGCTCCAGCCAACTCAGGGTCCAATTATTTCAACTACAAGGGCTTCTTCAGTATCATCCTCTTTGCCATGGTTGATGCTGACTACAAGTTCATGTACATCGATGCTTCAGGCAACGGGTCAGCTTCAGATAGCCAGGTGTACAACGCCAGTCACCTCAGGGATGGGCTGGAATGCAACCTCATCATGGGTTTTCCAGATCCAGACCCCCTACCCAATAACACACAAGATGTGCCCTACTTCATCGTGGGGGAAGACGCCTTCTCCCTCAGAACCTACCTCATGAAGCCCTACAGTTCAAGATATCTCACCCGTGAAGAGAGGATCTTCAACTATAGGCTGTCCAGGGCAAGACGGGGGTGGTGGTGGAGAAAACCTTTGGCATCCTGGCCAACAGGTTCCAGGTACTTCTAACCACCATGCAGCATGACCCAGAGACTGTGAGGAGCATCTTGGAAGCTTGCTGCATCCTGCATAATCTCATGCGCACCCACTACCCAGTGTTGCAGAACAGACTTGTCGACCATCAACAAGGGAATGAGGACATGGAGCCTGGTGAATGGAGGCAAGGACGAAACCTGATAGACACTGTGGATGTGCAAGGCCCCAACAGAGCTTCACGTGAAGGGAAGAAGCAGCGCAACCTACTGAGACACTGGTGCAACTCCCCAGCTGGAGCAGTGGAGTGGCAAGACAGGATGATAGATGGTTAATCGATGCTTCCTTGAGCCTGTCTCATAACACTGATGATATTGTGCCATGTATGTTGAGTGGCCCTACAATGAATAGGGCATAAATAAAGAGCTTTGTTTCTTTTGAAATGTGTTAATCGATGAATAAATTGTTCTTGATAAAAAAGGGCCATATGTGTGGCAGTTGGGAGGGTGGACCATATAGTCCCACGATGCCTGCACTGGAGGTTTATCTATCCCACAGCTATCCTTACCCATCCCACAAGCATGCAAAGGCTTAACCGTTCTTTCAAAGTTTTCACCAACACTTTATTAAGTAAAAAAAATGAACCAAGTGTGTTAAGCAAAGATAATCTTTATTAATAACTGTTTTAAGTAAACTGTATGACTTTATTAAAAAAGCAAAATGAACCAAGTAAAGTGTCTCAAGCAAAGATAAAGTGAACAGGTAACAACTCAGTCTCTGGCACTATTCTCAGTCACTCTGAGGCATGTCCATGATCTCATCTGTTAAGCGGACTGTGGAGGTGGCTATAGCTGGAGTACTGGTCTGAGGCGCCATTGGGGTGCTTGGCCCCAAGAGTACAACAGGGGATGGTGTGTTCAGGAAGCTCTCAGAGAGCTGAATCAGTCCCGTGAGGTTGAGAGGCCTTTCATCAAGTACTTGGGATGTCAGGCACAAGACTGATAACAGATTGTCTGTTGACGGGCTTGGCTGTGGGGTGGAAGAAGGAGGAGTGTAGTGGGGCTGTCTGGTCTGCAGCTGGGCGAAGTGTGGCGTCTGTGGCGTGCGATGACCTTGGCCTGGACTGGGAAGGGCTGTTTCTGCTGTGGGAAGTCCTGGTAGTTGTAGCCTTGGTAGGTGAGGGGCTGTTGAAAGCTGTGGAAAGGTGGTGACATCACCTGCGGTGGAGGAGCAGACCTGGACTGGGTCGGAGCAGGTTCAGCTGGGCCTTGAGGGTTGTGCAGAAGTGCTGTGATCTTTTGCTTAATCACCTGGTATTGGGCCTCGGGCAGGTCCATGAGGGTCTGGCTCACGTAGGTGATGAAGGGCTTCCAGTCCGAGGATGGTATGTCACTGTGGATCAGCTGAGAGAGAAGTTTTGTGCTGGTCTTGATTGTGTCCTTGATCTCCAACAGGACAGTGTGGCTCTGGCCCTCCAGTCTGCCTCTCTGCCTGCATCCTGTGGAGCTGGGTGTGGGTGTGGGTTGGTCTCTGGTGGCTGCCGCTTCTTGCTCCATTTGTGACAGGGGATTCTCCAAGTCCTCCGGCATGGGGAGTGCAGCTGTCGTGGGGGGTCTCTGCCATGGGGCCCTCTGAAGACACCTGCCTGGACAGGGTAGCTGTCTCCTGGCTGGAAGAGGACTGGCTGTCTGTGGGCTGTCTGAGGGAGAGGGGTGTCAGAGGGGCTGCTCCTCAGTGGCAGACCTCACCCTCCAGGAAGCTGCACTTGGCCATGACGTACAACTCCCGATCAGTGAGCTTGACAGTGGCCTGCCCAGATTTCTTCAGGTGTAGCTTGCCATACCAGGTGTGCATGTGCTTCCACCATCCCAGAAGTACATCTGCAGTGTAGCCCAGGCTCTCTGCCTTGTCTCTCCAAGCTGCCTGCTTCATCTTGGTGTCGCAATAGAGTCTGTGGCCCTTTCTCCACAGGTACTCATTCTCCCTCAGCTATTCCAGCACCACCTCCTCATGGTCTTCGGAAACGGTGTACTGTTTCCTCTCTCCCTTCTCCTTCCCTTGCCTCTTCCTCCCTCTGGCAGGGGCTTGAGCAGCAGGGCCTTCAGCAGCAGGGCTTTGAGGGCCTGCTTCCACCACAGTAGAAGTAGCAGCAGCACCAGCAGCAGGAGAAGCACCAGCAGCAACAGCAGCATCAGCACCAGCAGCTTCAGAGTCAGTGCCAGGGGGTAAGATGGTGGTTCTGTCCTTGCCAGGGCTGGCAGGAGTAGGCACAGGCTTTCTCTTCTTCCCTGACTGACGAACCATGGTGTTATTTGAAGATGTCTGTGGCAGCACGTCTTTCCTCTGAATGTTGACTCACGTCTTTCCTCTGAATGCTGACTGTGTGCGAGCTGCATCCTTTTATATCCGTGGAGCTGATGCAATTCATACTCCCCGCATGCGCAGTGAACGCTTTGCATCCGCTTTGCTTCCTATAGGCATCCGTGATGCATCCGCATCATCCACTATGCATCCGCCCCTTTTGCTATGCGTCCGCTTTGCAATTCTCTCCTGGAAGCCCTTCGGATGTGTCATCCGCTTCCATCCACTAGGCTTCCTATGAACATCTGTTTAACATCCCCGCTACGTACCACCCCCATCCGTTCCTTTCCGTTCTTTTCCGTTCTGTTTATGCAAATTTGGGCCACTTTTTGGAGCGGATAACAACGGATGGAGCCACCCCCGAAATTTTGCTCGTCCGCTGTGTCCTTTTTGCATACATTTTGCATCCGTCGGCCAGTGGGACCTAGCCTTTAGTAACAGCAGATATTTCTCTCCTAGGGCACACAAAAAAAAAAACCTGCTGTGAACACTGCATGGTGTCAGGAGGCATCAAACCAGTAAATACTTAGCACTATCTAGTCACCCTAATTCTACCACAAATTAACGATTTACAGGGTTGAAAATGGGAGTTCCCAATTGGAATGTCTCATCTACTTTTGATGTCCACAATGTGGAAACCTCCCTCAATCTTACTTACTTTTGCCCAGGAAGCTTCCCTGAGGCCCAGGAGGCAAAAAGGGGCGTGTGTGTGTGTGTGTGTGTGTGTGTGTGTGTGTGTGTTGCACCCTCCCCACTCAATTTTTTGCCTTCCTGGGCCTCAGGAAGCTTCCTGGGAGCAAAAACGCCCCTCAAGAATGCTTCCCTGAGGTCCAGGAGGCCCAAAAATGGAGTGTGGGGAGATGCTGCATTGCCCCCCACGCTCCATTTTTTGCCTTCCGGGGCCTCTAAGAAGCCTCCTGGGAGCAAAAACGCTCCCCCAGGAGGCTTCCCTGAGGCCCAGGAGGCCCAAAAACAGAACGCCGGGGGGGTGCTACCAAAAAGAGAAGCCACACCTGCCCAGTCACATGCCATGCACACCTAGCCATGCCCACCAAGCCACGCCCACAGAACCAGTTGTTAAAAAATTTGAATCCCATTCCTGCATGTTTTTAGTTTAGTTTTAACAAAATGCCACCAGGGAAAAGTCATTTGAAAAGGTTTTATAATAGTTTAGTATGGTCTATTTCTAAAAACATGAGTTGATCTGGTGTTGGTTTTTTGGGGATCAATAGTTTCTTGTTAGATTCATAGAAGAGGGAAATAGGATCTTCATGTGAGTACAATGGACATTTTAGCAATTACCCAAGTAGGAAGGTTGAGATTCTGGTTGATGTTCTCTCCAAGTTCTGTACTTGCAAAATATAAACTTGCCATGAATATGAGATGGATGATGGTATTGATTTGAAAGAAAAAATAGAGAAGTCTTCAAAACATTCTGATTTCATTTGAATTTATTGTAAAGGCTTGATTGATGCTCAGGAAGCCTCGAATAGATTGATAGATTTAATCTGATAGATTAAAAATAGATAAAAGTGGGGAGTGAATTATGAGGAAAAATTCAAAAGAAAAGAAGATATAATAAGTGAAATATTATCAAACTATTCTATGGTGATGTGAATAAACATTCTGCTATCAATGCTAATGGATATTAAAGCCCCTGTCACACTGCACCAATGGATGAAAAGAGGATGTAAAATGGAGAAAAACACTTGCCATCTGTTGGTTAACGCTATGCTTCCATTTTGTACTCACTGCATACGTTTTGCTTCCTCTCTATCCGTCCAGCATCCGTCTATTGACGTTTCATCTGCTCAGAGGGTTTTGAGCTGCTCAAAACTTTTGCGCGGAAAATGTATCCAATTCGTCCGTTCTGCATCTGCTAGGCATCCGTTCTGCATCCGTTACGCATCCGCTATATCCGCTAGGCATCTGCTACGCATCCGCGCAACTCGATCCGCTCCAGCGGTAAACGGATGCAGGGAGGAAGCAGAACGGACGCGGAATGGATGTAGAACGGATGCAGAACAGATGCAGAACGGATGAAAGCGGATGCAGCTCGCAAAGAAAGCATTTAAAATGGAAAAAACATCCGCAGAAGGGACCTATCTCGGATATTAAGGATGTCTAGAGGATGCCTAGAGGATGCAAAGGGACACATAGGGGAAAGCAACTCATCTGGATCTCACTTGCAGACCAGCAGACCAGCTGTGCAGGACAGACCTCTGCAGCCTTCATCTGACTCTTCCACAGCATCCAGTCATGTCCACCGTGGATCGTAACAAAGTCCTTTTGGCAGCCACCATCGTTCTGCAACAGTGCAAAGCCATCTACAGGTTCTGTGAACTCTACTACGGGAAGAAAAAGAGGCGGCCAAGAAGCGTCTGGGTACGAAGATGGTTCGCCAGAAGAGTAGAGGACGGACTGTACAACAAGCTGATGGTGGAGCTCAGGAACGAAGACACTCGTGCATTCCAAAACTTCATGAGGATGCCTCCAGCCATGTTTGACGAAGTTGTGCAGCAGCTGACACCCAGGTTGACCAAGCAGAGCACCAGCTTCCGGCCCAGCCTGGAACCTGGGCTCAAGGTGGCACTCATTCTGCGCCACCTGGCCTAAGGGAGCACATACAGGAGCATGCAGTACGGCTGGAGAGTGCCATCCAACACCATCAGCATTGTGGTCAGAGAAGTGGTGCAGGCCATCATCGAAGAATACAAGGAGGATCTCCTCCATTGCCCCTCCACTGAAGAAGGATGGAAGAAAGTTGCAGAGCAGTGGTATCAGAGGTGGAACTTCCCCCACACCGTTGGAGCCATCGATGGCAAACACGTGGCCTGCAAAGCTCCAGCCAAGTCGGGGTCCACTTATTTCAACTACAAGGGCTTCTTCAGTATCATCCTCTTTGCCATGGTTGATGCTGACTACAAGTTCATGTACATCGATGCTTCAGGCAACGGGTCAGCTTCAGATAGCCAGGTGTACAACGCCAGTCACCTCAAGGAGGGGCTGGAACGCAACCTCATCGTGGGCTTCCCAGATCCAGACCCCCTGCCCAACGACACGCAAGATGTGCCCTACTTCATCGTGGGTGATGACGCCTTCTCCCTCAGAACCTACCTCATGAAGGCCTACACCTCCAGACTCCTCACCCATGAAGAGAGGATCTTCAACTACAGGCTGTCCAGGGCAAGGCGGGTGGTGGAGAACGCCTTTGGCATCCTGGCCAACTGGTTCCAGGTACTTCTCACCACCATGCAGCATCGCCCAGAGACCGTGAGGAGGATCGTGGAAGCTTGCTGCATCCTGCACAATCTCATGCGCACCCGCTACCCAGTCTTGCAGAACAGGCTTGTGGACCTCCAACAAGGCAATGGGGACATGGAGCCTGGGGAATGGAGGCAAGGGCAAAACCTGATAGACACTGAGGATGTGCAAGGCCCCAACAGAGCCTCACGTGAAGGGAAGAAGCAGCGCAACCTCCTGAAACATTGGTGCAACTCCCCAGCTGGAGCAGTGGAGTGGCAAGACAGAATGATAGATGCTTAATGGATGCTTCCTTGAACCTGTCTCATCACACTGATGAGATTGGGCCATGTATGTTGGGTGGCCCTACAATGAACAGGGCATTTAATAAAGAGTTGTGTTTATGTTGACATGTGTGGATGAATGATTGATAATAAAGGGCCATAGGTGTGGCACCTGGGAGGGTGGACCATACAGTCCCATTATGCTTGCACTGGAGGTTTATCTATCCCACAACTATTACCCATTCCAAAGGTATCCCTGCCCACCCCCACTGCTATCCTTACCCATCCCACAAACATGCAAAGGCTTAAACCATTTCTAAAAGTTTCCACCAAGACTTTATACAAAAAAAGAAATGAGGCAAGTGTGTGAATCAAAGATAGACTTTATTAATAACAAGCTATAAAGGAAAAATGACCCAAGTCAAGTGTCCAAATAAAGTCCACAGGTAGCCAGCGAGCCAGTCTCTGTCACTCCTCTTGGTCTCTCAGTCTCAGGGGTGAAGGGTCCAGGTGCTGTGGAGGTGGCTGGTGCTGGATTGCTTGTCTGAAGTGTCGTTGGGGTGCAGCATCAGCAGAGTAAGCACCAGCAGAAGCACCACCGCCAGAAGCATCATCATCAGCTCCTCCAGAAGCAGCAGAAGCTCCAGCCCCAGAAGAGCGAGCCCGTGCTACAGAAGCCCCAGCATAAGCAGAGTGAGGGCCAGGGTGCGGGATGGTAGCCCTGTCCCTCTTACCAGGGCTGGCAGCATATGGCTGAGGCTTTCTGTTCTTCCCCATGGTTGTGGGGTTTCTGGCTGGCAGGGAGGCTGGCAGGAACCAAGGCTGGCAGGAAGGCTGGCAGGCAGGCAGGCAGGAACCAAGGCTGGCAGGAAGGCTGGCACCAAGGCTGGCAGGAAGGCAGGCACCAAGGCTGGCAGGAAGGCTGGCAGGCAGGCAGAAACCAAGGCTGGCAGGCAGACTGGCTTGCAGGGAGGCTGGCAGGCAGACTGGCTTGCAGGGAGGCTGGCAGCAAGGCTGGCAGGCAGGCAGACAGCAAGGCTGGCAGGGAGGCTGGCAGCGAGGCTTGCAGGCAGGCAGACAGCAAGGCTGGCAGCAAGGCTGGCAGGCAGGCAGACAGCAAGGCTGGCAGCAAGGCTGGCAGCAAGGCTGGCAGGCAAGCATGCAGGCAGGGCAGGTAAGGCTGTCATTCCGTCCGGCAGCAGGTCTTTCCTCTGAATGGTGACCTGCTTCTGAGCTGCTTCCCCTTATATCCGCGGGGCTTACGCAATGCATCTTCCCCGCATGCGCAATTAACGCTCGGCATCCGTTAGGCTTCCGCTGTGCATCCGCTAGGCTTCCGCTGTGCATCCGCTTCATCCGCTCTGCATCCGCTGTATCCGTTCCGCATCCGCTTTGCTGCGGCCCCCCGGAAGCCTTGCGGATGTGCCATCCGCTCCCATCCGCTTCCATCTGCTAGGCTTCCGTTCCGCATCCGCTTTCCATCCGCTCTGCGTCCTCCCCCCGTCCGTTCCTTTCTGTGTTATCCCCTCTGCTTATGCAAATTTTTGCCTCTTTTGAGAGCGGATAACAACGGATGGAACATTTTTCTCATCCGTTCTGTCCTTTTTACTAACGTTTTGCATCCGTTGGGCAGTGTGACAGGGCCTTTAGTCTGTAGATTCTCATTCTACAGGAGTCAGAGGCTATTTAGATACCGTTATTTTCATCATCATGAACACAAGCAACAACTTGGAACCTTACATAATATGAGGGTTTGCACAAAATGAGAAAGAGACATTCCTTGCTGGGATCCCTAGATAATCACACATCTGAGCATTAATGTAGGGATAGTTTGTTAGCCACTCTACTTCCTCATTTCCTTTAAAAAATAACAAAATGTATTTTCAAAAATGACCCATTGCTCATTATGAAAGGAAACTATTTTAAGGTCTAAAAAAAGTTTCACAATGGATATTTCAAATAACAGATTGAATCACTAAGTGTATGTAAAAGATTTAGTTTGGCATTTTTTGTTAATGGACATTTGATCCAAAATTAACACTGTATTCCAAACAAATGATTTGGAAACAGTCTTATTATTGCATTAAATAGGCATTTTCTTGAAAATGTTGTCTCCTTCCTTTTTATTAGGAAGGAGTTTATTAAAATGATATTCCCAAATATTTTAATTAAGATTCCACAACTTTCAAATGTAGATTTGAATCCTAAGGAACAATTAAAATTAAAGAAGTTCATGATAGTAATACAATATAGTATATGGTAGTAAGATAAAGTAATATATGCTCATATATCAATGGTGAATTTCTATAAAAGTTGATTCAAAATATTGAATAAATTTTGATTCTCCAGATCATTTAGCAGTCTTGAAATGGAACAGACCAAATTTGCCTTTCGACTTTATCCCCAAAATAATAGTCAAGACAATTGTTTATGAAGTCCTTCTAGACAATTGATGTAATTGATAAAATATTCATATATTTATAGATTATGTGTAATTTCCAGTCCTCTCCTAGGCAAGAAAATTGGCTAGGTGACTTTGAGCCAGTCACTCTCTCAAGTTCTGTTGAAAATAGGAGGCAGAAGTATTGCAAACCAACTTGAATTGACCTAAACTAAAAAAAATCTAGTAAATAAGTAAACTTCTAGTAAATAAAAATATAAACTGATGCAATGTAAATATTATTTATGTAATAATGAACATAATGTAAATTATGTCAATGGCATAAATTCATGTGGATTTCATGAAACCTCTTGTCCTCAAATTATCTGTTAAATTTCATTTCATTTCATCAGGGTTGTGTTTGACTGGGGTGATGCCAGGGTGGGTATGGCCAGTTTGACATCCATTTTCACTCGTGACGGCCTCCTGCAGCCCTCTGCCAGTGAAAACAGAGCTGAGAGAGCTGTGTGCGAGGGGCCCTGAGCTCCATTTTTACTGGCAATGGCACTGTGAGCCAGTCCTTTGCTGTTTCTAGGGCAACCTCACAGATCTAAGCACCCTGTGGGCTAGATCTAGCCCGCAGGCCTTGAGTTTTAACACCCCTGCTTTAATGTAGTCCTTGACTTACAATCATTTGTTTAAGTGACTGTTCAAAGTTACAATGGCACTGAAAAAGTGACTTATGACCATTTTTCACATTTATAACTGTTGCAGTATCTCCATAATCATGTGATCAAATGTCTGATGCTTGGCAACTGGTGCATATTTATGAAGGTTGCAGTGTCCCGGGCTCATGTGATCACTTTTTGTGACTTTCTGACTAGCAAAATCAATTGGGAAGCCAGCTTCACTCAACAATTGTGTTACTAACTTAACAACTGCAATGATTCACTTAACAATGGTGGCAAGAAAGGTCATTAAATGGGGCAAAACTCAACTGTTTAGCTTAGCAACAGAAATTTTGAGCTTAATTCGGGTCATAAGTTGAGACCTACCTGCACATCATCCCACCAGGCTCAAAGTTGACTCAGCCTTCCATCATTTTGAGATGAGTAAAATGACCCAGATTGTTGGGGGCAATATGCTGACTCTGTAAATTGCTTAGAGAGAACTTTAAAGCACTATAAAGCAGTATATAAGTCTAAGTGCTATTGCTATTGCTATAATGGCTCCTAAGGGAGGACAAAGTATGATGGCAAAGGTAGTCCTCACTTTGTGACCAAAATTGGAGCCAGCAACTCTGTCACTAAGTGCCACAGTGGCTAAAATGGAAATTCATATGGCAACAGACTTATAACATTACTTCTCCTTTGGTCATTAAGTGAATCACTGTGTTTCCTGAGTGAAATATCACATGACTATGACTTATAATTTTACTTCTGTGTTCTTCATTAGCTCTGCTTGTTGCAAGCTGGTTGGGAAACATACAAATAGTGATCACATGACTGTGGGACTCTGTAATACTGTAAATGTTCACCAGTTACTAAGAGTCTGAATGGCATTCACATGGCTATGGGATCTTGCAGTGGTGTAAATGCAAGGATTCATCGCAAAGATACTAAAAATAGTGATAACTTCAAACTTCACTGGCAAAAACAAGGATATTTCAGTAAAAGAATTATGTCACCCATCAAACTAAACTTCCTCTTAATTTTCAGTTTATCCAGCTGGACAGTTCTTGATCTTCCTACCAAGGAATTTTCCTTTCACTCAACCCAGAGAAAAATTAGAATGGAAGATGTTTGGTACTACCCCAAGTCTGAAACACAAAGCAATATAAAGCGATGAAATCTTTAACATATGGAAGAGTCAGAAGAAATTCCTTTGTAAAACTTACATAAAGCCTAAAAATGTTTTTTTGCCAAAAATGGAAAAAATATTTGTGATTTATGGGTTTGATGATTAGAAATTGTATATTGGAAAGAAAGGAATTATGACATAATCTTAGAGAGAGAGAATAAAATTTGAAGTTATTTATAATGGTCATAGAGAGGATCAGAAGTCATGTCTTTGCATTTTGTCTATATTTTCTTTTCTTTTTCTATTTTCCTTTTTCATTTCTTTATTCTTTTCTCATTGCTTTCTTTTACTTCATCTTCTTTTTTAAAATATTTTTATTCTATAAAACATATTTAATAAAAATCCATTTTAAAATGTAAAACTTATGAACCAAATTGCTAGATATAAAAAAGTTGCCTGGGAAAGGAAAGGGAAATATAGGAAAAACAAGGGAAGGCAAGAATCATACACAGAGAACCCTGATGAAAGTCAACACTCAGCCTAGCCAAAGTAGTTACTTATAATTTCCTACTTGAATAAGCTCTTGGAATTCAACATATATTCAGAGTTCATTGTAGAGAAGATGGTTGGGGAGAGGTCATTGGGACTTCCTGCTTTGATGTTGACAGGCAGCACCTTCTTTCTCTTTCTTCTCTGTGCCCTTCCTCTTCTAGCATTTTCCTCAGGTTTATAGAAAGTGAATATTTGTTGAAAGACAGCCTTACTTTAGAGTTTCTGTTGTATCCAAACAAATAAAATCTGTGATATTCATAGTCTAGCCAAGAAATCAGAAAATTATTAAGTGCCAAACCTAGCCTGCTGGAATGACAAAGGCTATTTGTGCCATTGTATAAATAGCATTATTTTGGAGAGCCTTTTTGGAGAAACAAATGCTGAAATGCATTTATTCAGGCCTTTCAGCATAGGGTCAACTTAATCAAATTCTTTACTGTTGTATCAATCATTGGGGGGTTATCCCAGGCCAGAATTTATGCAATGATCTTTTCAAAATTATTGTTGCTGCTTTTTGGAATCATACTGAACAAAACAGAAATGTACTGATTTATTGTAATAAGAATATTTCTTTGGAAAATGTATACCTATAATAGGTAGGAATTTTTAAAGAACCAACCCTTTTTAAGCACATAACATAATGTATTTAATCGCATGAGACTTGTCACCAGTGTTCCAGAATTTCTGTAAAATGTTAGTTTTCCAAATAAGGCATACTTTGCGTTGCTGGACTTCCACCTCGCTCCTTGGATTCTTCTAGTAACCAGTAATATTTTTCCCTGAGGCATTTGTCTTCTTTCCAGACATATAATGAGGCTTCAAGATTTAAACCAGCTGGAATCTCATTCACTTCTGATAGTGCTGCATTCTTTTTAAAGCATTTACTTCTCAAAGCTCTAGCTTTTAATAAGAGATGGTGATTAAAGAATGTCAAGGAGTAGGAATTGTTGATTTTGGTTAAATGATCACGTATGTGCCAAGCATTTAAAGTATTTAAGCTTACAAGTTATTTTTTTATGTGGAAACTCATCACACAAGACAATAAAGCAGGATGCAACAATACTGTATGTATTTTAATGTCCAACTATAGTTTTATATTTAAAAGTTATGAAATGTAGACCATGTACCATTTTCTTTGGGAAAATTTTAACACAATAATTTATGCCAGTAGTAGGATTGAAATCATTAGGAGTTCAAATTCAGGACACATAAAGATTAATTTCATTCCATTTTTGTCATATATATCTGGATCCGAATAGCAAAGATTCCTAAGTTTGTTTGCAATGTTTGAAAATCACAAAACTCTGGGAAAATCTTTTCTGGGACTAGTTTGCAGCCTTCCAGGCAAATTGGCCTAGAACTTCAATCATTCCTAACATATCTCCAAAATCACAAGACTTATAACTAACCAGCAATAATATATTGGGGGTCACTAGATTGTTCATATATTGTTTGATATACTTTTGCTTTGAATGTTTGCAACTTGAACATTGTTCTATAGAAAGTAGGTGCTGCATTCAACGCAGTTTTCACTCTGGTCCGCACCCCTGGTGGGAGGGCGAACCACTCTCATTGGTTGATGTCGTTTGACAGCCGGCTATAAAAGGAACTGTCAAACGGCATTAGCTGTTGCCGCCAGCTGACTGCCTGTTAGCCCGGCAGCCGCAGCAACCTTTTATTCTTGCAATAAAGTTTCTTGACTGTTAGCTCTGTGTTCGCCTCAGTAATTACTGCTGCTATACAACACTGGCGACGAGGGCGGGATATGAATAAGAGGCGGCCGGACAAGAACAGCTGAGCTCAGTCACTTTCAAAAAGAGCTGAAGCTGACTGTCACTGCCGCAGGCACTATTTCGCGAGCGCGAAATTCAAACTCCCCGCTGAGGAGACAGACATCGCCAATATGAGATGACTTCAAACCCTGCGTTCCCACCTTTCAGACCGTCGGCTGAGACCTGGGAGTCCTATAGGAACCATTTTGACTGCTTCCTGGACACTTTAGACCTCACTGAAGCTTCAGCCCATAGGAAAAAGTCCTATTTCTTAAGTTTTTGCGGAGCTGCAGTATTTGACACTGCCACGGCATTGGTAGCTCCGCGTCCTGTCAGGGAAATTCCTTGTGGGGAGTTACAAGAGATCCTGTCCAATCATTATTCCCCCAAACCATCTCAAATTGCAAGAAGCCATGCCTTCAGGCGACGAATTCAGGCTGAGGGAGAGACTATCAGTGAATATATGGCTGCCCTGAGGTCAGCTGCCTTACATTGTGGATTTAGAGACTATCTAGAGGACATGCTTTTAGACCAAATAGTCTGTGGAGTCAGGGACTTAAGGCTGTAAAGGCAGCTGTTAGCCAAAAGGGACCTAACCCTAGCAGTAGCCATCGAAGAATCCCGAAGGTCCTGCATGAAGGCCATCCTGGCATTGTTAGGATGAAGGCTGTGGCTCACAGTTACGTGTGGTGGCCTGGCATGGATGCCCAGATCTCCAGCTGGGTGAATGCTTGCCAGCCATGCCAGGCTACCAGGCCAGCTCTACCCATTTCAACTCCAGGAAGGTGGGAGGATGCTGGAGCCCCTTTGTCCCAGCTGCAAATTGATCTAGCCGGCCCTGTACATGCGCGTACATTCCTGGTAATGATAGATTCCTTCTCAAAGTGGATAGACTTGTCCCTGCTTCCCTCAACAACCACTCAAGCAGTTACAAAGGCCCTAACTAGGGTATTCGTTACTCATGGCATCCCTGACACCATTCTGTCCGACAATGGGTCCCAATTCACCTTCTGCAAATTTGAAGTTTATGTAGCCAACCTGGGGATCAGGTATGCCCTTACAGCTCCTTTTTACCCTGCTAGTAACGGGATGGCTGAAAGGGCAGTCAGGTCTGTTCAGGAGGCTCTGGAGAGGGTTGCTCAAGCTGACTGGCACTCTAAACTTTCTAGGTACCTGCTAGCTCAACATACAACCCTCTGTGCCACTACCAACAAGTCCCCGGTCGAGCTCCTTATGGGCAGATGCCTAAGAACCACCCTAGATAGGTTACATCCTCATTATGCCCCAGTCACCCCCTTAGGGTCTGATAGTCAGACTAGGAAGTTTGCCATGCATGACCAAGTGTACGCCCGTAATTACGCAGACCTCCCCTTATGGGTGCCAGGGCAAGTCGTGGCAGTAACTGACCCTAAGTCCTATAGGGTTTTACTGGAGGACGGTCATACTTGGCGCTGGCACATTGACCAGCGAAGGAGGCGCTAGAGAGTGGCTATCGACAACCCCTGTTGCCCGCCAACCGACACAGACCCACCGACCTTCGCCAAAGCTATTCCTGGGCACTGCGAGCGAGGGGACCTACCTGGACCATCGCCTGACCCTCTACCAGAATCACCCATTGATGAGGTTCCAGTCACACCAAACTCCGACGCGGCCCAAGAAGCGGAGGACTTCTTCCCTGTTGCAGCTCTACCAGGACTGAGATGATCCGGCCGCCTGCGCAGGTGCCTGGCCTACTTGAAGGACTATGCATGCTCCTAGCCAGGGGAAAGGAGCGCTGCGTTCAATGCAGTTTTCACTCCGGTCCGCACCCCTGGCGGGAGCGCGAACCACTCTTATTGGTTGATGTTGTTTGACAGCCAGCTATAAAAGGAGCTGTCAAACGGCATCAGCTGTTGCCACCAGCTGACTGCCTTTTTAGCCCGGCAGCCACGGCAACCCTTTATTCTCGCAATAAAGTTTCTTGTCTGTTAACTCTGTGTTCACCTCAGTAATTACCGCCGCTATACAACAGTAGGTTTCTGAAGTAATTTCTGGGCTTGATACAGTAGCTTCTTCACTATGGGAAGAGACCACTTTTGAAGACTGATTCAGTCAGAAAATAGTTTTGCATCTCAAGGTCCACCTTTCCTCTTAATTTACAGTAATGTCCAAGGCTTTACTTCATCCTCACTTTGTCACCAGAAATATTTGTATTCCATGTAAATAGAATGTGATATGATTTTTGCTTCTGTTTCAGAGGTAAGAGCTTTAGGGACTTCTATATATCATTATGATAGCTTCCAGCAATACAATGGACTTTTTTTCTCTTGTAACAACACATGACTACCTATTTGTTATATAGTTTATAATGAGAAAAACTACGTCTATTGGCTAGAAAATATATCACCATGATTACGTTGCTCTAATTTGGTGGACAAATTTT
Organism: Laticauda colubrina; assembly: GCA_015471245.1. Classification (NCBI taxonomy): domain Eukaryota; kingdom Metazoa; phylum Chordata; class Lepidosauria; order Squamata; family Elapidae; genus Laticauda; species Laticauda colubrina. The sequence goes on along the minus strand of BLBF01000017.1, from coordinate 43,436,516 downwards.
ATGAACCTGCTTCCTTTTAAATTACCCTTAAATTGGTCGCCTAAGATTGGGTAGAAAATTGTGGTTCAAACATCCTCCCCGCAAGCTATGGCTAAAGCAGCACCATATGGGATATTTTCTTAGTATTTAGTAGTATGGAAGAAAAATCCGGTCCAGTTCCAGTCCAGGAAAAAGACGCTGGAAATAAAATGGAGATTGGCTACAAGGAAAGAAGGTTTGTTTATTTGGATGCCAGAAACATCAATGACACATCATGTTTTTCGGGTGGCTGACCAAATTGGGTTGGGATAGGTGTGATTGAGATGCCTATACCTGTGTAAGAATGTGTCCTTTAATATTTTAATGGCTGTTGTCAGATTCCTATGTGGTAATGTAGTCATGGTTGGCTCTTCAGGCAAAAAGGAGAAATGCAAATCCTAGATGTTTGCGTGAGCTAATCTTGTCACTTGCCTAATTGTGTTGCATATTTGGATCCTCTTTGCTCATGAAAAGATTGGCCCAGTCTTTCTGGATGGATACAACATCTCCATTCCAAAAGACTAGCCTCTTCAAGCTTCTGCTTGAGCTGTTTTCCTATGACAGTGTTGGAAGAAATGTTCATCTGGGTTCAATTCCAAATGGGAAGAAAGACACTAGAAACATGGAGAGTGCTTGGAAAGATGGCTTAATGGTGGCAAGAAAGAGCACATGGGTGAGAGAGGGAGAGAGATTGATACCCAGTCAGAAATGTATTCTGATTGGTTGTCATGCTCCCATGGGGCCATGTAGGAGTAACTTTGTAGGTTGTCTTGAGTCCCAAGCTTGATTGAATCTTGCAGAGAGCTATAAAGAGCTGCTTGGCCTTTAAAAACTTTTAAAAAGCCATGTGGTGAGATGGATAGAAGGCTAATCCTATCATGTCCTGAGGGCCATGTCTTAATCCTATCACCCTGGAGCTGAAGAGGGGGGGCAGGGAGCTGCAGGAAGCAGCTTTGTCTTTAAAAACATGTTTCTCCTTTTCTCACCCAGGAAAATATAATATTCTGCCTTTTTAATATTTTCTAGAATATTTCATTCTTCTAGGAGAGGGGTGGGTACTAACTTTCTACAGCAGGAAAACTGGGGCTGCTTTTGAGCTTTAAGGACATGTTTCTCCTCTTCCTCTTTGGGGAAATATAATATTCTACCTCTTTTAATATTCCCCCAAATATTTCATTCTCTAAGAGGAGAGGGGGCTTCCCACATTTTGTTCTGTATAAATATTTAAATGTCTTTCAGAGATGTGGCTTTTAATTTTGCTTATTCAGCCAGCTTAAATTCAGTTACATGGTCATAAATCCAAAGAAAGTTCCTTTATCATCTCTCAGAATTAATCTGGAATTTTATGTTTTAAGTCTCTTCATAGTGTATTCAAATTGCTCCTTTAAATTTCTTGTAAACATCTGTAACATTCTAACTGTTATTAGAACAAGCTATATGATGTTCTTTTTCATTACAGAAACTAGCATCAAGAGTTGGTTCACATACTAACCACTCTTTCTTCCTAAATGTCTGCCATCTGACTATTATATTCTTTGTGTGATCACCTTTTGCTACTGAAATTTTCCCTACCATCTCCTTCTCTTTTATTTTTTGAAAAACCCATGATCCTCGATCTCCATCTTTTTGTTTTGTTTTCTCATTCTTATTAGGAATAATATTGGTGCTAGGACATTGCTATACAGACAAATCTTTCTTTGTGTAAATACATCTGGTTCAAACTAACAATTTATTTATGCGATCATTCATCTTGAGTTAATTTGACCACACCACAATGGAAGACTATTTTGTGCAATTGCCTGGCTGTGTATTGAAAATTATGAGGGGCTGCTATCACTACAATAGAATAAAATGTCACTCTGTAACATATAAAATGCAGTGCAAGCTATGATAGAGATATAACAAGTGGGCATTTTTGTATCCAGGCTCTTTTTCTAATAGCTGTAATTGTAGCTGGAGTAGGTCATCAGGAACAGCACAAAAAAACACTAGAGTTGTGGAAGAAAGATCCCAGAAATTCAGCAGAGCAAAAATGTTGCCCTTAAAATAAAGGGAAGCATCCCTGGGTTTGCCCCTATTTCAAAGAAACTGACAAAAGACAGAAAAAAAATGAATGTGGATCTCTAAATGTGCTGCTAGGCAAGTAAACAGCTACATACATGATTTCAAACTCACAGGATAGTTGAGGAAGGACAGTATATTTAACAAAATGTTTTCCTCCCATCAGAAAAATATATTTTTTCCTACCTCTAGATAATAGATTAGAAATGTATAAAGAACAGGCCCACCTGATCTTGACAGATCTCAGAAAGCCAAGTAGAGCCAGATGAGATAAATACTACCAGAAGGATAGGGGGCCGCTATGGCAGTAAGGTACACTGGGAAGTAATTCAAATAAAATAAATCCCTGGGCATGGGAAAGGCAAAACATTTCAGTATTTCTGCAAGAAAACTACATGGATGTAGACATGTAGCTGAGCTCAGTGTGAAGATTTCACTTTCATGATGACTAGCAAAATACCTACTAATAATGCTAGGCAAGTTGCACATGTAATGTAGTGACCAACTCCAGAACAAAAGCCATGTCAACTTCTGTTACTGCCTAATAAAGGGACAGTTGTCATTTTTCAACCTGCTTCAGCAACCTGCTTCTCAGTTAGACAGTGTCACATCCTTTGTTGCCCAAAGAGTTCCTATCAGAATGTCACTTCTAATATGATAATAAAGAAACCATATTGTTTTGTGTCCTTGAAAAGCTCCTGCCCTGCATTCATTGGTACAACAATCTTTGGTTTGGCCTGCAACACAGCCTGATCCGTGAAAAGTCCAGCTCCAAGGCAGAAACAGAATGCCTGTGTGGGTCCTTTGGAAGAAAATGATTTAACACACAGTTTAGGCACCATATGTTTCTGTATCTTTTTGTTGGTCCAATAGCAAAACATAAAGGCTTTTTAGTGTTATGATGCTCGTCTTTGAATAAATGAATTTATATTACAATGGGGTTTTTTATAATGCTTTAAATTTGACATATTAAAAGTATTTCAGAGGGCATAAAAGTATGTACTTAGCACTTGTTTAGGCTGTAACACTTTAAACCTACTGTGTGGTTTTCCAGGATAATGTAGTGTAGGGTGGCGGATTTGAGCGTAGTGCATGAAAGAGATGTGGTCTGAGGTGAACAGTGCAGCCTCATACTGAGCTATCCATTGCTGGTAAAAGCCTGGGTCTGGGTCTTCAGGAGAATGGCAAAAATGTTGTGAACCTTTAGGACTAGGATTAAGTCTCTTGACCACTTAACTATTTCTATGATGGCTGCCAGGATTCTTAAGCAGGGGTCCACCCCCAGTTCACCAGATCTAGCTGGATCAAATAGTAGGACACTGGTCACAATGTGGGGACAAACATTTGTATTAATATGCCTGAGCCCACCTACTAGTTTTCATGAATAAAAAGACAAAAGGGTTTGTGGTAGTCTTGCTAACCCAGGAGAGCAGGGGCTGAAGTTAATGTCTGTTTTATTCTCTGGAAAATCTGAGCTAATGGATTTGTCTATGAAATGGGATCTGGCATGTCTTTGACTGTCACTTGAATTAAGGGTTTCTCTGGTTCCCCGAATGAGGGGATCCAGGGGTGGTAGAAACCCAGGACCCTCAAAAAAGCTCTGCCCCTTCATTTTGTATGAGGCAATTTCATACCCAGAATAGTCTTAATCCATCCTGAGGCGAGCTTATGAGTCCCTGGGGCAGAGGTGGTGTTCAGCAGGTTCTGACCAGTTCTGGAGAACCAGTAGCGGAAATTTTGAGTAGTTCAGAAAATCAGCAAATACCACCTCTGACTAGCCCCACCCCCATCTATTCACTGACTCCTGAGTCCCAGCTGATTGGCTGGCTCTTCTTTTGTTGCGCTGCATAGGAGAATGGAGCTGGAAAGCAAGGTTAGTGGGGTGGGGAGTGAATGGGGATTTTGCAGTATCCTTCCCCTGCCATGCCCACCAAGCCATGCTCATAGAACCAGTAGTAAAAATTTTTGCATCCCACCACTACCCTGAGGTGATGATATAGTGCAAAAAATATGTTATTTCCTGTTGTAAGTGTTGTAATTTTGTTGGTGAGGCTTTGTACCCTTTCTCGATTAGGGAGAGGAATAGGTGATGATTGTCAATTTAACAGTCTTCTTTGGATTCTGAGCTATCAGTAAGTCACCTTTATACTGGACTATGGTTGAGTTATGGGGTAGGAGAACAGAAGAAGGTCTGCCTTTAGGATTTGAGAGAAAAGTGTGGGTGATTCCATATAGCCTTGAGGAAGGCAAATCTAAGGATATTGCTGACCTCTCCAAGTGCAAACAAACAGGTTCTGGGAGGTGGGGTCAGTTGGAACACTAAAAAAGGCTACGCAAAGATCCACCACTGAAAAAGGTGACTGACGCTGGCACTTCTCTGACTATGGTGACCAGGTTTGGCACTACTGGAGCACTTGGTGTACACAATTATTAATAAATCGTAAATCATGCACAAGTGGATGTTTGATTTGCCGTCTGAATTGGACTGTGGTTTTTGGACTGCAAAAATAGGGTTATTACATGGGGAGGTGTACTTGTGAAGGACTCCCTGTTCTAATTATGCTTTTATTAGTTTCCTGATTGGCTTGACTGCCTCAGCTTGGATTTTATATTGGGGAATGCATGGAGGTGGCCCTGCTTTAATTTGAATTTTGATTGGGGTGGCTCCTTTCAGTAAGCCCATTTTGGTAGAGTCCCCAGCCCCCAGGAAGGGTGGCAAGCCCTTAGGCCTGGATACACCTGACTCTCTTTTGTGGCTAGAAGTGAGCGTGTTTTGCTGAGATGTCTAGCATGGTGGCTCTGAGTTTGCACAGCAGGTCTCTGCCCATCAAGATAGTGGAGACTGAGGACAAACAGTAAAGGAATGGTCTAGGGAGAAGGGACCAATTTCTACTCTCATGTCATTGGTAAATTTCACAGAAATTACTACCCCCCTCATTTCAATGATATTTCCCTAACCCTTGGTACCACTGAACATTTGAAAGGGAGCTTTGTAATTAGGGATTACAAGGTATTATAGTATGGGGGGGTGCATTCAGGGGAATGGCGAGATCAGTGAAGGTAGCTTGGAATTCTGCTGGCTCCCTTTCTAGTCAGAGTGTTCCAAGATCATCCACGAACTGCACCCACTGGGGTTGTTCCAGGGCTCTCCTAACCCTCTGCAGGGCAGGAGACTCTCTTGGAAATGGGAATCTGGGTGTATGTGTGTGTTGTGGTTTAGAAATTCTTATTTAAAATGCCCCTTTCTGCCACATCTGTAGCAATGCCTGCATCTTGATCATCCCTCTTTCTTGCATTGCCGGCACCTGAGCCACCAGTCAAAAGACCGATGTCTCAGGTATCTACTATCATTGTGTAGGGCTGTGAATATCTGCAAGGGTTTTTTTTCTCTTTTCCCTCCTTCTCCCCCCACTCCCTTTCTACTTCCCTTTTCTCCTTCTCTTCCCTCAATTTCTCCCTTTAGTCAAAGACGATGTTCACAATCCTTCATATCTCCGAAATCTCCAAAGTGGTCCAATTTAAGACAATTCTGTGGAAATGCCCCTTGATATCATTGGCTGATTGATCCATTAAGGCAGAAGCTCGGATCCTCTGGTCCTTAGGGCAATTTAGGTCTAGGTGGACATGTGCCACTCCTGCTTCTAGGAGTTGAACCCAGAAAGCATCAGGCATTTCTTTCATTCTCTGTGTTGTTCATTGGAATTCTGACCAATTGTGGCATTTCAGTCCTATTTCTTGTAGGACCTCCAGTAAGTTGTCTATGGCCCAGTTATATTCATCCCAGTGATTGGTGTTGTTATAATTCCAATCTGGGCAATTTAGTGGCCAGGTGACTCTTATGGGAACCACCTGCCATGGTATTATTATTATTATTGATTGCCAAGTGATCTCCTTGGTTTTTTCCAAAAAAATTAAAAGCTCATTCTTTGTTAGGAAGATATGGAGTAGTTGGGTCATATCTTCCCATGATGGGTTATGACTGTCTATGATGGATTTTAGAGTGTGTATTAATGATTGGGGGTCTGATCAAAATGGGGGAGTGTCCTTTTTCCAAATTACTAGGTTGAATGGGGAGGAGGGGTTGTGGGTCAGGATGTACTCAAGTTGACCCCTTCCTTGTCCAGGTATGGGTTTACTTAGCAAGGGGGCTATAAGCTTTAGTCCTGTACTATCAAGGTTACTTGCACGAGCTTGGGTTCCTTGGAATCACTTGGGTTAGGGTCCCTGGATTTGAAAAATTCAGCCCAGCAGTACCAGTATGGTATCTGATGGTTTTCAGCCTGGGGATTTGATATTCGAAAGTACAATTTTCAAGCCAAACTGTTTTCACGGTCTCATCCCTAAGCAAAAGCCCATAATTTCCTTGCTTGTTTCTTTCTCATACCAGCCAGGATGGGCAACCACTTCTCATCCCAAGCATCGAGAAAGCCTCCTAATGGGGATCCTAGTGAGATCCTTGAGCTGGAGTTTCCCATGTCTCTCTAATTTTATGTTGAGATTCTGCCAGGTCTCCCTTGTGGTTTCCCACCCCATCTATCAGTTTTCAAGGCCTCCTCAAATAGGGTCTAGGAGGACTCAGGTTCCCTCTCAGAGTAAGGGCACCTTTTTCTTAGGGAACATGCTACCTGTTTATTTTCAGTCCAAAAAGGGGTCTGGGAGGACATCTACTTCCTCTGCAGTAGTATGGGAACCTCCTTTCAAAACCTGCCTTGTGGTTTTCAAACCAAGGAGAGTCTCTGAGGACCTCTGCTTCCCTTAGCAGTAGTATGGGCATCTACTTTCTAAGGTAGGGCTTTGCTCATTGACTTCTGATAGAAACCTTGGCAAGCATTCCACATTATCTCCCATTTGCTTGCTTAGTTCCTGCTCCTTGCAGAAAGTCCTGCATTCTGGCCGAATCCCCTTGCTTTGCAGAGCCCATCGGTCATGGTCCTGTGGGACTAGAAAACAGATCTAGGTGCGGCTACCAATGATACAGAAAGTGCATGATCCAGCTGCATCTGAGAGGGGAGAGCCCTTTTCACTCTCTCACACACACTCGTCCTTTCACTTCCCTGGGGTTTCCAAATAATTTTAAATTTAGTGGTATTCACCTCCTTTCCAAACAACCTTCAAGTGCAATATTTAAAAAGTCCTCTTTACTATCCTTCACCACTCGGACAGAGTCCAGGAAGCTCACCCATAGACAAAAGGGGTCTGTCCCCAGTGGGGTGGTGACTTACTCAGGCCCCATCTGTTGTTTAGGTTAGCTGGGAGTCCCTCCGTGGTTGCCAAATTGTTGGAAGAAAAAAATTCTTCAGTTTGTTTTTTCCAGCCAGGATGATGAGATCGGTGCTATGAATGAAATGAGGAAACGTGAAAGTCCACTAATGGGAAAGGAGATTTCAGAAGTCAGAAACTACCATGACAGCAGTGTTGGGTTCTGGGTCTGGCTGATTGGAAAGGTAAGTACAATGATTTTTATACCCTAATGGACCTTTGTGATTGAAATGCTTGGTGGGGATTAATTTAATAATGTGTGTTTTGGTATTTTGATTGTTCCTATCTGGTTTTCTGGATGGTGAATGGGATCAAGTCTAGCCTTGGGGAAGGGTGGAGAGTGTAAATCTAGTGGGTTTTTATATTTATCTAGTTTAATCTTTTGATTCAGCCTGTCTCAGTCTGAAACATGGAAGCTGCTTTTTGTTACATTCTTTTAGTTTTGCTTTCTGTCAGTGTTTCCATTTGTAGAAAGCTCTTATTTGGGTTTCCTGAGGCTTGGCTATTTCTTAGCCTTTATGGATGTTTTTTCTTCTCTTTTCCTTTCCTTGAGTCTGCTTATTCATTATAAAAACACATGATCTATGTTTTGTATAGGAAAGTGTCAATATGACACTAAGACATTAATTTAATAATGTAGGATTATTTCTTATACTAAGGCACTTCCCATACCTCTCATTGTGCATACATGCAAACATTTAAATATTGATATTCTTCTCCAATAGACAGACTCCAGAAAGCGATTGGAATTCTTCATAGGAATCTCATTCTGAATTGAAATTCTATAGAGAACAAAGCTGTGCAAAAATCAGTTTGGACTACTTACCCCTCCATAATTTCTCCTATGAAATAAATTTTGGAAGTATATCCTCTATCAAGTTGGATGAGTAATTTAAAAACACATTGTTTTTTCTAATCAGTTTTATTGAGATTGCTTTCCATGAAACTTTATACTTTTTAAAAATATGTAGCAAAATACTAGTAGATCAGACCTTTCTTTTTCCATGCCAAATTGGCTAAAGTTCAAATGGATTAAACCTCATTTAAATCATTGCAGGTTTGAAGATCTTATGGAGGTTCATTTTTCTATTGCAATTTTAGGAATTTTATCTATTTATCATGTTTATGTAACCACAAAAAATGTTTCTAGGCAGTATGCAACCCTCAATTTAGAAAAAAACCAATACACATAAAACAAACAGTATTAAAATTATAAAAACTATTTTAAAGCACACAGAGTAAGAGAGGAAAATGTTAACCACAGTAAGGGGACCATTGCAAAAGCCCTTCTAGCCATGACTGCTAGATCTGTTTTTCAAGCAGGAGTCCTGGGTCCAGGAGAATCCACAGGTTACAGCGCCACCCCATCCAGTACGAGGAATATTTATCCCACTCCTTTTACTCATCTTCCTCACCATAAAAATTCGTCATCCCATTCTTGGAATTCATCCGTTCCTACATTCAAAGTTTAGAATTTATCTCCTTTTCTAATCCAGGTGTGATAGGCATTGAGAAAAGCAGTTGGTTGCAACATTGTCAGGATGTTATTATTTAATCTTGTACCTCACAGAAGCTTTGAAACATAGCAGGAGAATGGCAGCCAAGACTCTAGATCCCTTTAGCACTTTTATTTGCATATGTTACAATTGGCCTTCCTTTACATAGTTTCCAATCAACCTCCCACTTTTTGTTTTTTCTTTTTGAAATTGTCAAAACCCACAGGGACATCAGAGATGGTCGAATTGTCAAAATAAGTCAAGATGGCAGTTGCAACTGTGTGAGTGAAGTCGTGCTTCTTTTTTATTTGGTGATCTTGTGAACAGTTCTGAAAACCCACAAGTACATATCTGAACAGCATTTCTTTTTTTATGGCACATAGAATTGGAGCATTGGATATTTTTCTCTTTTATTTTAACTTGTACAGGAGGGTAACTATCAGTGGTGGGATTCAGTTTTTTTTTACTACCAGTTCTGTGGGCATGGCTTGGTGGGCATGGCAGGGGAAGGATACTGTAAAATCTCCAGAGAGGTGGTATTTGCTGGTTCTCCGAACTACTCAAAATTTCTGCTACCGGTTCTCTAGAATTGGTCAAAACCTCCTGAATACCACCTCTGGTATGTATATGTGTGTCTGTGTATGTAATGCAGATGTTGGTGAGTCCCTAGATGTTATTCACATACTCCTGTTGATCAGCTGAAGGTGAAAAAGTGAAAAGAATGTGTTTTGTTCGGAAAACACACGAGGTAGACCGGGTTCCAACAACAAATACTTTATTGTAAACCAGTCAGTAAATAGGAACGCTTGGCTGAAGCCGGGGCCAGCCTTTTATACAGGCTGGCTTGCCTGCTTGCAGCCAATGGCAGTTGTTTAGATTTGCCGCCTTTTTGGCAGCTCTTTGGATTGGTTCCTAGTGAACCAATCCAGTGTTCATTTTATTAACCAATCAGGTTTGTAGATTTGGAGTCATCCACTTTACATATAGAACACCCCTCCCCCCTTAGTTCAGACCTACGTGGTGACGTAGTCTCGCAGGTAGGCGGGGCTTTTCCGGACTCGATTTGACTTGCGCGGTTCATTCTCAGTGAAGACTTCGACCGGTTCGGATGGGGCTGCTGTGTCGTCCGTCCTTCTCCCTGGAACCGTCTGGAAGGGTGAGTCAGCCATTTTACCGCCGCCTGAGTTTCTTAGGCCAGCGGTTTTGCCGCTCTCTCCCGTTTCCTCTGGGCAGGTCGAGCTGGCTTGGCTGGCCCCTTCCGATGGGCTCTTTCCGCAAGTCTCTTCAAACAGTGAGTCTTTTATTTGCTCTTTTTGTTCGTATTGTTTGTTAGGTTTAGTTTTAAACAGTTCTTTATTTGTTTCTCGCCTTTCCCCCCCCCCCCACCTTGGTTTGCACTTCGCCGGTTTTTTCGGTGAATGTTTGTAAGTCTGTGGTTCTTTCTATAATTCGAGATCGAAGCTGGTCTATGTGCCGCTTCCATTCCCTGCCATCATCTAATTTTACTCGGTAGGATTTGGGGCCTGTAATTTGGATAATTTGTCCTGGTAGCCATACCGGGTCCCCGGTGAAGTTTTTGGCGTATACCAAATCGTCTATTTCGAATTGTCTGAACCGTGTAGAGGAGTCAGGGGGGTTTTCTGGGGTAAACTTTGGGTGTAACCTATCCAGGTGAGATCTTAATTTTCGCCCCATGAGTAATTCTGCTGGGGACTTATTTGTTATAGTACTGGGCGTTATGTGCTGGAGTGTGAGCAAACGGTTTACTTTCTGTTGGACATCTCCAGCGTCCATTCGTTCCAACCCTTCTTTGGTAAACCGGACCATTCTCTCAGCCCTGCCGTTCGCAGCCGGGTGAGCCGGCGCGGTTAGGGCATGTCTTATACCTAGGGAGGCTAGGTATTGCTCAAATGCTGGTTAGCTGTGGCCCGTTATCTGAGACGAGAACGTCCGGTATGCCATGGGTGGCAAAAAGGTTGTCCAGTTTTTTTATTACAGCTTCTGTTGTCGTTGATGGCATAACTTTTACTTCAAGCCAATTTGAATAGGCATCAACGACAATCAGAAAGGTATGCCCCTTGGTAGGACCCGCAAAGTCAATGTGTATTCTTGACCACGGTCCCCGAGGGGTTTCCCAGTCCTTAACGGGTGCTTTTGGTGGGGATGGTCTAATTGCCTGGCATTTGTGGCATGAGCTTACCCAATACTCTATGTCCTTATCAATACCGGGCCACCAAACATAACTTCTGGCAAGGCTTTTCATCTTAACCATTCCCGGGTGCCCTTCATGTAACAGCTTAAGTACCCTGGGCTGTAATTTGGCAGGGATTACTACCCGATCACCCCACAACAAACACCCCTTTTGGATAGAAAGTTCAGTCTGTCTGGACCGGAAAGGTTTAAAGTTTTCAGTTTTTTGATTCTCCGGCCAGCCTTTACCTACCCAGCTAAGAACGCGGGCAGTCAATGAGTCTTTCGCGGTGGCTCTGGCGACATCATACGCCGATATGGGTAGATCGGGGCAAGTCTCGATTTGTAGCGTTGTCATCGCTGGTGCCGGGTCTGCGTCGGTTGCTGGTAAGGGTGCTCTGCTCAAAGCGTCCGCATGGGAAATTTGTTTCCCTGGCCGATGTGTCAGAGTGTAGGAATAAGCTGCTAGGAACTCTGACCATCTCGTCATTCTTGGGGACAGTATATTAGGTGTTGGCTTGTTTCCCGCCAAAATCCCCATTAGAGGTTTGTGATCCATTATGATTTGAAAAGTCCGCCCATATAAGTATTCGTGGAATCGTTTTACTCCAGCGACAATTGCTAGAGCTTCCCTGTCCAATTGGCTATAATTCCGCTCGGTTTTTGATAGAGTCCTAGAATAATATGCGACGGGTGCTTCTCTGCCATCAGGTAGTTGGTGGCTCAGGATGGCGCCTACTCCATATGGTGAGGCATCGCAGGTCACTGTTAATGGCAGAGTGTCGCTAAATTGGATGAGAACGTTTGTTGATGTTAGCAAGCTTTTAATATTTTGGAAGGCTTTTTTTTCTTTGTAACCCCAAGTCCAAGTTGCCTTTTTGGCTAGCAGACGGTGTAACGGTTCTGCTATAGTGGCTTTGTTTGGCAGGAACACGTTATAAAAATTAATTAATCCTAAGAACGCTTGTAGTTCTGTTTTATTTCTTGGTTCAGGAGCGTCTTTGATCGCTTTAACTTTTTTATCTGTGGGGTGGATACTCTCTCCGTCTATTGAGTAGCCCAGGAATTCGACGCTGTTCTTAACAAAACAGCACTTTTCTCTTTTTACCTTGAGGCCAGATTCCCTAAACTTAGTTAGTACTTCTTTCAGTCTGTTCCTTAATTGAGTTTCATCTCTGGCCGAGATTAGGACGTCGTCAAAATAGGGAACGACTCCTTGTATGCCATTTAGAAGGCGTTCCATCAGACTCTGGAAGACGCCAGGGGCCACGCTTACTCCAAATTGGAGCCGGTGACATTTGAATGCGCCCTTATGGGTGACTATAGTCTGTGCTTCTGCTGTTTCTGGGTCCACTGGGAGTTGTTGATAGGCTTGTGCCAAGTCGAGTTTGGCGAAAACTTTGCCTTTTCCCAGGGAATGCAGCAATTGCTGGACTACTGGCACCGGGTATGCGCTTGGTTGTAATGCGTGGTTCAGGGTAGCCTTATAGTCACCACAGATTCTGATGGACCCGTCAGGTTTAATGGGTGTGACAATAGGCGTTTCCCACTTGGCATGGTCCACAGGTTCTAACACCCCTTGGGCTACTAATTTGTCCAGCTGTTCCTCTATTTTTGCCTTTAGTGCAAAAGGAACTCGCCTGGCTTTTATTCTTCGTGGGGCTATTTGGGGGTTTAGATTGAAAGAAATGGGGTTTCCCTGATACTTGCCAAGTGAGCCGTCAAAAACGTCCTGGAATTCTCGGATGAGGTCGTCTTCCCAGCCGGTTGTAGTCACTCGATCGACCCCGGTCATCCCGATGCCCAATGGCGCGAACCATTCGATGCCCAGGAGGCTTGGTCTGTCTTGGTTGACTATGGTCAGCGGGAGCACCTTGACGTGATTTTTGTAGGCGACTCGGAATTGTCCCATGCCAACCACAGGGATTTGGTTTCCCTGATAGTCCTTGAGGGTTAGGTGCTGCTTCTTCAATTCTTTGGGTTTGATACCTGGGACTAGCTGTTTTATTGTGTCCCACGATACCATGGAGAGGAAGGACCCCGAGTCCACTTCCATCTTGCAGTGTTTTCCCTCGATTTCCACGATAACTTTAATTTTTCTCCCACTTTCCTTCTGAGCGCTCTGTATAATGACAGTTTGGTGTGTATTGGCTCGCTTCTCTTGTTGCCATTTTCTTTCGGCTCGTTTAGGCTCGGCTCGTGTTGGGGAATTTCTGTGTCTCGTCGGGCTGTAGAATTTTTTGTTTCTGCAGACCTTCTCGATGTGCCCTCGTTTTTTGCAATGTCGGCAGATGGCATCGAGAAATCTGCATTCGGCTCGGGGATGGTTTCCTCCGCAGCCAGCGCATTCCCGCCAATTTCTCCTTTCGCGCTCTTTTTTGTTCGTGAGCAAACGGTGGACCTCGTCGTCCTCTTCGCTCAATTCATTTGTTTCGCCCGACTCTTCGTAGTGGGTTGTGGTGGCAGGGTGCTTTCTGTCTTTGGCTGGTGTTTCTTCGCTGTGTGTGTTCATCTTTTTAATGCCTACCGCAGATTTTTTCGCGGCTTCAGCGGCTGTAGCTTCCGCGATGGCTTCGGTAACGATGATGTTGGGCTTGTTGAGCAATTTACTCTGTGCGGTCGAGTCTCTCAGGCCCAGCACCACGCGATCCCTCATTGCCTCATCTATGTTCAAAAATTCACACTCACCCCCTATTTGTCTGAGGGCAGCGATGAAATCGGCGACGGTCTCTCCCTCTCTCTGGTCTCTGCGGTAAAATCCGTGTCGCTTTATTAAGTTAGACACCATCGGAGCGTAGTGTGCTTTGAGGAGTCTCTGCAATTCCGTCCACGTTAGTTGTTTAACGTCCCGGGGCTTCGCGAGGGCCTTTGCCATCTTAAAAACTGTTGGCCCGCAGTGCGTCAGGAACACAGCTCTCTTGCGTTGCTCTGAAATGCCTTCCATTTCATTGCTCTCCAAATACATTTGGAAGCGATCAGCATAGGAATCCCAATCCTCTTCGTTGGGATTGAAGGGCGCGGGCGGTGCGTTGTTTCCAGACATCTTGGTTGTAATCTGGACTTCTTATCACCGCGTGCAGGTTTTTCCGTTCAGGACGATCCCATCCTCGTCGCCAGTGTTTTGTTCGGAAAACACACGAGGTAGACCGGGTTCCAACAACAAATACTTTATTGTAAACCAGTCAGTAAATAGGAACGCTTGGCTGAAGCCGGGGCCAGCCTTTTATACAGGCTGGCTTGCCTGCTTGCAGCCAATGGCAGTTGTTTAGATTTGCCGCCTTTTTGGCAGCTCTTTGGATTGGTTCCTAGTGAACCAATCCAGTGTTCATTTTATTAACCAATCAGGTTTGTAGATTTGGAGTCATCCACTTTACATATAGAACAGAATGAGCATGCTTGGCTCTTTGTTTTAAGATCATCATAAATGAAGACATTTGCAAATCAGTTCCGGAAAACATTTATATGGGAATAGAAAATGCTGGTGGCATGGAAGTACACTGCAATTACTTCTAATGATAGATGGGATAAATTGAGATGTATATTACTATTTTCTGAGTCAACATCTATTCAGTATAAGTCTAACTATTGTTATCCCTAATTCTTGTCATTTATTTTTAAGTTCAGTATTGTAACATTTGCTGTGGCAGAAACTCTGTATATCTTATTAATCAAAATGACTCAGGTTTCTACAAACATTGGGTTTAGGTGCTCTTATTTCCTCTTAATGGTGCTCTACTTCTGGGAGAGAGTGAACTATAATGCATAGCTAGCTGATAGGGGTAAAATACTGAATAATTAATGATAATAATTCTCCTTGTTCTTCAAGAACGGCTGATAGAGAATGAGGACTATTGAAAAATTGGTACCTAGTATTCCACTTAGGGGCAGTGGCAGATTTTCTCTTAATGTTACCCTTCTTGAAGCTACTCTCTCCTCTATTCCTACATTAAAGGTAGCTCAGACTCAAAAATAAATCAATAGCATACTTCGTTGTCAGCCAACCAATTTAGTAATATAATAACATTTTGATTCTCTTGACCTGCATTCACTGGACTTCAGATCTCACAGACCAAATCTGCATTCATATTCCATACCTAAAATACAGAGAAGTGTCCCGTTATATCACTTGCTCAATTTATGTCATATGTGTAATTATGTAATTAACATTTTTACATCATTTATGACAATTATGTAATTTGAATCAATGTATATTATATAGATACCAATTCATGTCTAATGGCCAGTCCAATTTAATATATACTTCTTCCTCCAAATAATCCTTTGATCAAGTTTTACTATATTATATATTGTATTTGATTTCTCATTTATTCCACAAGAAATTTTGAACTAGTTATTTCATTCTTATCTTGAATATGGTTATGCAAATATTACAAGCATTTGCACGTATCAATAAATTAGATCAATGAACGAAGAAAATAAGAAAATGTATTTGTACAAATAAAAAACAAAAGTTTTTTTAAAAGTTATGTCAGATATGTTACAAACCAGGGAGCTCTTGCTAAAAAACAATTGTGTAACCCCCCCAGAAGTCTGATTTGCCCTATATGTTATATGAGGCTTTGCTCTGAAAAATTGAAGATCCAAATAATTTTGAAGCAAGGTGATATGTATAGATCTTTCAGGTCATTATTATTAACCTGAATATTACCTACCAGTTGTTGCAGTAAATTTCATATTTGTTCTTCTAATGTGTCTGACACAAGTGTCCTATTTTATCTACTGAGCTACCTTATCTACCTGAAAGGAAACTGGCTCAGTGTTAAAGACACCCTGATCCTTACACATACACAAGCTAGATCCCTTCCTTCATTCCTTTATTCTCAGTGAAGCTAAGATCACCTTCTCATTTTAAAGTTAATTAAGCTAGAGAAGTGACTGTTATTTCTTTCATATAAATATAATAAGATTATGGGAAGATTACTGCATTTTGTTTTCACAATTTTATTCCATTTCACTTCTTTTTTTTTCTTGTTCACATTTCTGTGTTGGACCTAAAAAGAGATATTGTGACAAGTTCACAGTTGTACACGAAGCTTTATTGTTGAACTGAGATAAGAAGTTTTTCATCGGAAATGTTTACTGTGCAATTAGTCCACATCATTTATAAAATAGTACAGGATGGAAGGAGAAATCCAGACATGATTGATTTTCTTTGCATTCTCTTGTGCTCTGTCTCTTATTTCCCACAAAATAATTCACTGAAGAGGAAAAGACAGGACATCTACATAAGGTCTTTTGATTCAGGCTGGCAGTTCTCTCTGTGAAAACATCTAACATCTAAGTGTTTCTGGCCCAACCATTTTATTGTCTACTACATCAGTATCACGTTGTTGCCTTAAGTTGATTCATGGATATCATTTCCTCTCTGTTTTCCAGATCTAGTTGTATAAAAATTTACTCAGTGAACTACAGAATCCTATGGGAAATGGCTAGAACATTCATTTTGTCACCATGGTGATGCTGCAGAAACATCTTCCCCATAGCAACGGATGTCTGCCTAGTCAACATTTAGAAACAGTTACTCTGCAAAGGTCAGCTATCATACTGAAAATCTTCATTCCAAGTGAGACTTTTAACAAAGCAACTAGAAGAAAAATTATAGGGCTGGAATGGAATCAGTTGCCATGGCAGCAAGATCATTCTTGGTGGCCACTTTGTGGCCACTGTAATATCTCTCCAGACTCCTTATGTAAAAATGAGACCAGCCCTCCAGTCTCATTCCTCAGAGAGACTTGACGTAACTGGACAGGTGAAAGAAAGGCTGAAATGAAATGTATTATGGTATAGAGGGAAGAGCTGTTCCTGTTCGGCATAACAGAGAAGAAAAGAACATTTAATTGTGAATTATTGACTAGGGTGATTTTTAAAACTTACTTCTGTTTCAGTACTTCCCAGTGTATGATACCATCATTAAAACAAATCTTCATAAAAGCATAAAAGAATACCTGCAATATGACAGAAATGTCAATATTGAGAATAGAAATGTGCAGAGTCAACGTGAATCTCATTCTATCCAGGCTTTTAATGTTTTTTTTAAAGAGCTATAGAAAAAACTGTTTGCTTGCAAAGCTTTTTGTGAGACAGTATGGGAGAGCACAGTCAGCGGTGAGAGAGGCTAAAATCTGAGGGTTCTGTATAGAAAGATAATGGGTGTGTGGGAGCTGTATGCTTAGTACATTACTCTATTTAAACTCATTTTTGGAGTCATATACACAACATAGACCATTACACTTTCCCTTTCAGAATAAGCAGTGTTACATAGAGCTCTGCAAAGGAACAAGTCCTCAAATGAACCTTTTTCTTTGGATGAATCTTTCAAAACAAAATACAGTAATTGAGTGTAGATTTTCAATCGAGATAGTCACCAACAAATTTCATTTGTCGTGTTGCTTGAACTATAGTTTTTGCTAAATCTTTCCAATATGCTTCCCCAGGAATCTCTGATTTTTTTTATATTACTAAAAGAAGGGAGGAGACAATATCATGACTAAAAAGAAATAAACTGCAATCAAACATACAGTTAAAGTAAATATCTAGATTTTAGCTTACTATTAGAATAAATCTATCAGAGAGCATTCAGTCACCAGAGTATCATTTCAACAAAGGCCCTTTTGTACAGCAAAATAATTTACCTTTATGAGAAAATATACTGACATATTGGCCATCTTTCAACTGAAGCCCTCTCCTGGTAAAAGCAAGATTTCATAAAGGGATTTCCTCATTGGTAGTTTTATTTTATTTTTATTTATTTATTTGGTTTGTCAATTGCTTACAAGATAATAGGTATAAGTAAAAACATAGTTATGAATACATGGATACATATAAGAAAAATAAAAAAAAATAAAAGAAACAATAGGACAGGGATGGTAGGCACGTTGGTGTGCTTAGGCACGCCCCCTACAGACCTCTTAGGAAAGGTGTGAGGTCAATAGTAGACAGTCTAAGGTTAAAATTTGGGGGGTTAGGGGAAGAAACCAGGATTCCAGACATTGATCACTCTGTTGCTGAAGTCATATTTCCTGCAATCAAGTTTGGTATGATTAACCTTGAGTTTGTATCTATTGTTTGCTCTTGTATTGTTATGGTTGAAGCTGAAGTATTCATTGACAGGTAGGACATTGCAATGTCTGATTTTATATGCTATACTTAGATCGGAACGAAGGTGGCATAGTTTTAGGTTTTTAGGTCTAGAATTTCAAGTCTGGTGGCATAAGGCATTATGCAACAAGTAGAGGAGTGGAGTACTCTTCTTGTGAAACATTTCTGGACTTTCTCAACTGTGTTAATATCAGATACATAATGTGGGTTCCAGAATGATGAGCTGTATTCGAGTATTGGTCTAGCAAATGCTTTGTATGCTCTAGTTAGTAATGTAATATTACCAGAAAAAAGCCACATAAGATTAGGTTAACAACTCTTAACGCATCTTGTACACAAGCTTTATTTCATCATCTTAAGTCCTCACAATTGCACTCATGTCAATCCTACTAGCACTCAGTCCTACCCTTTGTATAGCTCACTGTTTATTCCAACTTGTCAGTGGGGAGCACAAAAACAACAGCACACCCTCCAGCTCTATCCATTTTCCAACTTCATTTTTATTTATCTGCCTTTACTTTTGTGGCAAGGGAAAAATAACCATTGTGTTAAGAAATGACCAAATTTTCTCTAAGATTGAATGGGAATGATGAGAAAACTGTGGTGTTGTAATGGCACCTTTATTTCAGGAGGGAAGGGGAAACTAAGGAGTTGCTGGTAGAAGTTCTTATCAGTGGAAATCATTGGTTCCCCTTTTTGAGGAAAGTTGCAACTTTGTAGTATTTATTCTGGTGCAGCAGCTCAGCAGAAGTTAATCTTCAATTTAGGAAGTCCTGCACATGCCCCAATGCTGTTATGAGGACATTATTATTATTATGATATAGTTCTTGTATGTGGGAGGGGCCTCAATCCAAATTATATCCTTTTTTATTTTTAGAAAATATATTAATTTTGGCTACATTAGATACAGTTAAAGAAGGAATCAAATATATCTTTCATAAAATGCATAATATGATTTTTGTCCTGTTTAATTTTTAACTGATTTGATTTATTCAGATTAAATAATTTGTTGATTTCACAACAGAGAGATATAAAGAATTCATAAAATATCCAAAATTATATTAACATTTTGGATCCAGTATCCAAACATTCATACAATAATCCTACTCTTTTCCAAGAAAATTAATATATAATTTTGCTGTAGATTTTTCATCTACAGAATTGCACTTTATAAGGTTTATGCGATAGGCATGAACTAAGAAATGAAGGTCAATGCATCCAAGATCAATTTGGATGGGAGAAAATGGAAAACAAACTACAATAAACATCAGTTCATAGAGATCCTGGGGAGACAGATCTAGAGGCCAAACAACAAGTTATTTCAAATACATAAGGAACAAATATTTATTTAATGCATATTCTAAATAGCAGTTGTACAAAATATGTGAGCACAGTTAGGATGTAGATCCCAACAGGACCACATAATTCTCTTTCCTAGTAACATAGTTCTGATTCTGACCTCTCTCTACTTAACAAAGAAAACAAAGGAGGCAAAACTACTTACAGTGTATGCTCTAGATTTAGTGTAACATATTATTTGGTTCTAAATTCAGTCAGGTATTAGGAGTGGGGAGATCCAGGTTCTAATCTATCTTCAACCATACAGTTGTTATCAAAGGGAATAACAGGAGGAAGGAGTATTATTCCTGCTTCTCTAAGCACCTGAATGAAAGGCTGGGTATTAAATCTAATAAATAAAACCTGAGAATGACATCTTTCAGCATAATTGCAACTATTAAATGATCATATGTAGGATTGGGTAGTGGGTACATCCTGTTAGAAACATCTATTAAACATTTAAAGAAAAGACTACACTGATGTACATTTTCAGAATAAGAAAGCATAACATGTTCTGAGTTCATACTTAATATGAATGAAAGGTTTGTTTAGTTAAAAGTCAATTTCTTACAGTGTATGAATCTCAAGTGTGCATAGTTTCCTGCTGGAGTTATGGAGCCTAATAGGAAGTGGGAGCACAAGCAATGGTAGTACCTAGAGTCAATAATTGACACAGAGTGCAAGAGATAGTAATGAAAGATACTAAAGGTTAAGAAAAGTATAGGAAAAATGAATAATGACAAAAAAGGTGGGGAAAAAAGACATGATATTCAGTGCTACTTTTACAAGTATATGTCTTAATACAAAGATCAGTCATTGGGGAATGTAATTAATATCAAAGTCACAGCAAGTGGGAGTGATTATTTTGTAATGCACTTCTAAAATGTGTCACTTACCATTGAGAAAATGAAAGTTTTGCTTGTTGCAAATGGCAGATTTAAATGATGAATTTTCATGATTAAAATTTTACTTCCCGTTGCTGCTGTCCTGCTAATTACAAATTGTCAGCTTTTTTGTCTGCTATTATTTGCACTGATATTATTTTTCATTAAAAGCAAAGAGCACACTTAATATCTAAAGCTCAGACTATGCTTTAAGTGCACAACTATTTGAGTTTATCTACTAAATTGCTGCCTTTCCATGAGATAATTATTTTAATACCTGTTTATCTATTTTTCTAACTCTGCATTTGCATTTTTCTTTGTAAATCCAGCTGAAGTTAATAATATGCATACTGTTGTTATTCAGTGAAATTTCAGACTTAAGACCATCTGCAAGGGGGAAAAGTGTGTTTGTAGGGGACCCTGGCTGGGTGCCTGATGGTTTAAACAACAATGTTGTCTTCAGAAGGTGTACTATGTAGCAAAGCAATTCATTGGCAAACATAAACTTGAAAGACTACAAAGATTTTCTTTTTGAGGGAGCAAAAGTCAGGCACATGGAGAAGACTATGAGGCTATCGAATATCAAAGAGATTTAATACAGATAACGCTGAGGGAGGCATCCCAGGGTCACCAAATGTTGCAATGAACTGGGGTCATGTGGACCCCCACAGTCATCAGCAGAGAAGCCCTTGTACTTATGCCCTCCCCTCTTTTCCCCCATCTAGGATATACTGTACCCATTCTTCTTCAACAGTACTTTCACTAAGGGAAAATGCTGAAAAAAGGAAATATAAATCAAGATGAAATGCACACATGTCCTAAAATATTCACAGCATGTAAAAGCCACAACAGCTGCCTCCCCCAGCCAGCTATGAAAATCCCTTCTCCTGGAAAAGTACAAACTGCTTCTTGTTCTCTTCTCTTGTACACACAGGCGGAACACTAAGAATGTGACCTGCATTCTTACTTGACCTTGATTAAACAGCATTCATTGTTGAATTATTTGAAACAAATTACTTGTGAAAGTGGAAACCAACAAATAGGAGACAAAAGGGAAAACATGTCTCTGAACTGTCTAGAGACTGGCCTCATAGCAAAAGGTTAAATGTTGTTTGCATGCTAAAAATTAGCACGGCAAGGAAAAGATTATCAGGGAGCATGTGTATTACACATAACAATACAAACACACATTGAATAGAAATGTGTTTCTGGATTGTTGTTATGGGGAACTGCATTTATGCATGATAGCACTAAAATCACTCTAAAATCAATGTAAGAGTTGGGTTTTGAATCATGATGCAGTAATTGCAACACACATTTCATCACTTCCCTTCATTCTCCTCCATGAATGTTTGTATGCATATACATTCATATCCACATACTTGTCATTTGATTTTCATTCTGTGTAAGTGGGTATGTCAAATTTATTGATTTATCAATATATAAATGAAATCCTGCAATCACAGGAATCTCAAAGTTCAATTAAAAAAAATGTATAAAAAATTAAGACAGATACTCCCTGGCCTGGCCCCAAAAACATATTTAGCTTTTTCCAGAAAGCAGACAATGACGGAAAAACATCTTATACGGAAAGACATCAGAGGGATAACCTCCTCACTGAAAAACAGTTCTTCTGGCCTTGGCTGTCACAAACCTCTCAAAAAAGGGGACAACCAGATATTTTTCCAGGGCTGAAAAATTGATTCTGCAAATAACCAGCCATAAAGGGCTTTGACTTTGGGTTCATCTATTACATTATTCCTGGATTTCTATTATGTGTGAATGATTTGCCAGAAGTACCTGAAATTATTACTTGATTTTAATTTCCATTCAGTGACTGCGGGAAGGTAAATTTGTAGAATGAAGGTCTTCCATAAAATGACTCCGCTTTGATAATCTCCGCTGTCTGGAAGCCTATTCAATGACCACTATAACCAGATACCAGCGACAGGCCGTTGGCATGCAAATTTTCAGAAAGTCGTCACTGACCTTTCAGATTTGTAACATTGTACAGTATTTATAGGTCAAGGTTCACTGGTGTGGATATTTCAACAATATCCTGAAAATTAAAGAATGCATCCTTGCTGGTAAAGAAACACCGCTGCCGGGCTTCACAATCTTTTCCAATAAGAGAGGCCATCAAAAGGGCAATAAATAGGAAATTCTTTTTATTTCTACCTCCATTGTTGGCTGTTTCAACACATCCTGTTTATGTTTTGATCATTTTCTCTCCCAAAATATTTGACAAAGAGTTTTGGCTTCCATTCAAGCAGTTGAACACAAACTGTTGACAACTCTAAACTGTAATCTTCAACATTTATCTTATAACAAAGCAATCAACATATAGTAATAAATTATGCCAGAAGAGTAAATCCAGAACAGGATAAAAAAAGTATTGAATTTTAAGGTGTTTGAATTACCTTTCTTAGCTATTACATAGATACTTTCAATCGTAAATAGTTTTTTTTTCTTCCATTCAGTTTTGTTTAATTCTTGGGGACTGCCTCGTCATTTCAAGTCCCTTCCGTTTTCTTGGCAAGTTTCTTTTCAAAAGCAGTTTGCCACTGTTTCTTTTCTGAAAGAAAGTGGTTAGCCAGGCTGCTTTGTGCCTAAGGAAGGACTAGAACTCAGAATCACCTGGTTTCTAGCCCAATGCCTTAATCACAACACCAAACTAATTCTCATAAATATTGTAATATGACTATAAAAGAAAAGATGCAAATGTTTCGAGATCCTCATGGGGGGGGGGGTTTAATGCTGTCCTGCATGGAATTAGACAAACAGCATTGTTTTGCCTTAAAGCTTTCATTATGAGAGTGATGTAGAAAATAAAATGGAGAAATAGTTGTAGAAAAATCAGGTTCCAGTTCCTCCTGAATCATGAAAGTCACTCTATATTGTTGGATTATATCCCATCTCAAACAAGACTTAGACTTTGATTGCACAGTCATGATCTATCCACACCTCCCACACTCTGGCTTATAATACTTTGATAGATATAAAATAGAGTAATCCCTAACATAATCATCCTCAACTTTTTAAAATAAGTGAATCCAGCACATGGTAAATATCCGTTTCTTCCTACTTGCCATTTTCTTCTAATAACATTGTTCTTCTACATCTCTTAGCTCGACTCTGTTCTTGGACAGAAGTGAACACAGTTTAGTAGATATGATCCTTTTCCTATTTTCATCACTGATTTTTATATGTTCCCAACCTCCACCACTTGTCCACAAATTAGCATGAAAATGCACGTGCAGAAGATCTGCAGGATATTGTAACAGAAAGTCAAAATGTTGACCATCATATGTGCAATTCATATAACAAACAAATAGAGCCTCAATGACAATATTGTGACTGCTATCTTGACATTTTTAAAACTCCAGCCTTTATATATCCCTGCACATCTGTATACAGGAAGCTGCTGGATTTCATTTCTAAATCCAGAAATACTTTTTCTCATTGGAACATTTTACAACATGCCAGATGTATTGGCAAAAAATGGTAACTCTTGTCACAACCATTATTATCTCCATGTAATAATAAACATAAGTAACAATCAAATACCTGTTATTCTCAGTTTCCTGCTGTTTTATCATTATCACTTGCCTTATGTGAATAACTGCAGTCTCTTTACAATAAATAGAAAATTAATATTTGATTCAAAAGTAGATTAGCATGCAGTGGATAGTAATCTTCAGGTGGAGAATTTGATGCCATCCAACTGATATGGAGCTCCATTCTCAAGATCTTGAGTCATAAGAAGTGGACATGTAAGTTTAAAACTTCTTAATGTCATAAACTCAATTATTGTAGCACATGTCCTGTTTCAGAATTGTATGTTAGACAGTTACAATATGAATTCTGGTGGATGAAAACAGACTTCAGAAATACATTTTTAAACATTGAAACTATAAATATGAATTTGGTTATGTATCTTCTTATGTTTAATATTTTAGAAAACATTCATAAAAAGTGCTTAAGGGTTATTTAATAACCAAATTAACTCTGTAAATACTTAACTGGGCTTCCGAAGACTTCCTGAAGAGGTCAACATTTTTCTCTCTGAAATATAATGAAGAAACTCTCATAATTTGACTATGCTATCAGCTACAAAAAGAGAAAGTAGAGTTGCACTATATGTGAGAGATCACTACATATCTACAGAAAGGCACATGATCAAAGATAAAGCCCCTCCAGAATGTATATGGGTCAATATAAAAGGGAAAAAAAGTGACATTGCCATAGGTGAATATTACGGGCCATCTAACGAGTCAGAAAAAATAAACAACTCTTTGCCAACCAGTTAATGAATGTATGCAGGAAGCATACCAAGTAGTAATAAGAGACTAATTATCCAGATATCAACTGGAAGCAAACAGCACAAGTGGGCGATTAAACAGATTCCTAACCAACCTCGCTGACAACTTTGTCATCCAAAAGGTAGAGGAGGAAACTAGAAATAAACTTATAACTAGACCTAATTTTTACTAATAGAGAAGAAGTGATAGAGGGAGTGCAAGTTGCCAGAACCTTGGTTGAAAGTGACCACATCATACTGGAACTAAATATAATGCAAACACAAGCAATAGAAAATAATCCAACCAGTGTTTTAAATTTTAAAAGTTGATTTTAACAAAGTCAGAGAGAGCCTAGGAAACATTCCATGATGAAAATCCTAATGAGAAAAGCAACTTGGGAAGCATGAGAAACTGAAAAATATTATCATAAAAGCCCAGTCCAGCACAATATCACTGAAAAAGAAAAACAAGAAATTCAAGAAAAAAACAGCATGGTTCTTTTGTCTTTCTGACAAACTGAAAGACAAAAGGGACAAGTACAATAAATGGAAAGAGGGACACCTAACTAAAGGCCCTGTAACACTGCCCAACGGATGCAAAACGGACACAACGGACGAGCAAAATGTTCCATCCGTTGTTATCCACTCTCAAAAGGGGCAAAAATTTGCATAACCGGAGCGGATAACACGGATGGGGGGAGGACGCAGGGCGGATGGAAAGTGGATGCGGAACGGAAGCCCAGCAGATGGAAGTGGATGGGAGCGGATGGCACATCCGCTAGGCTTCCGGGGGGGCGCAGCAAAGCGGATGCGGAACGGATACAGCGGATGCAGAGCGGATAAAGCGGATGCAGAGCGAAAGCCTAGCGGATGCACAGCGGAAGCCTAACGGATGCCGAGCGTTAATTGTGCATGCGGGGAGGATGCATTGCGTAAGCCCTGCGGATATAAAGGGAAGCAGCTCGGAAGCAGGTCACCATTCAGAGGAAAGACCTGCTGCCGGATGGATTGACAGCCTTCCCTGCTCTGCCTGCATGCCTGCCTGCAAGCCTCCCTGCCAGCCTCCCTGCCAGCCTTGCTGTCTGCCTGCCAGCCTTGCTGTCTGCTTGCCTGCCTGCCTGCCAGCCAGTCTGCCTGCCAGCCTTGCTGCCTGCCTTCCTGCCAGCCTTGGTTCATGTCTGCCTGCCAGCCTTGGTGCCAGCCTTCCTGCAAGCCTTCCTGCCAGCCTTGGTGCCTGCCTGCCTGCCAGCGTTGATGCCTGCCTGCCTGCAAGCCTTCCTGCCAGCCTTGGTTCCTGCCAGCCTCCCTGCCAGCCAGCAACCCCACAACCATGCGGAAGCACAGCAAGCCTCAGCCATCTGCTGCCAGCCCTGGCAAGAGGGACAGGGCTACCATCCCGCCCCCTGGCCCTCACTCTGGTTCGTCTGGGGCTTCTGCAGCACGGGCTCACTCTTCTGGGGCTGGGGCTTCTGCTGCTTCTGCTTCTGGAGGACCTGATGACAAGCACTCCAGCACCAGCCACCTCCACAGCACCTGGACCCTTCACCCCTGAGACTGAGTGACCAAGAGGAGTGCCAGAGACTCATTTTTGTTTTATAGCTTGTTGTTAATAAAGTCTATTTTTGATTCACACACTTACTTTATTTCTTTTTTTTAATAAAGTCTTGCTGGAAACTTTTAGAAATGGTTTAAGCCTTTGCATGCTTGTGGGATGGGTTAAGATAGCAGTGGGATGGGTTGAGATAGCAGTGGGATGGGCAGGAATACATTTAGGATGGGTAATAACTGTGGGATAGATAAATCTCCAGTGCAAGCATAGTGGGACTGGATAGTCCACCCTCCCAGGTGCCACACCTATGGCCCTTTATTATCAATAACAATGTAATTATCCACACATGTCAACATAAACACAACTCTTTATTAAATGCTCTGTTCATTGTAGGCCCACCCAACATACATGGCCCAATCTCATCCGTGTGATGAGACAGTCTCAAGGAAGCATCCATTAATCATCTATCATCCTGTCTTGCCACTCCACTGCTCCAGCTGGGGAGTTGCACCAGTGTTTCAGGAGGTTGCACTGCTTCTTCCCTTCACGTGAGGCTCTGTTGGGGCCTTGCACATCCTCAGTGTCTATCAGGTTTCGCCCTTGCCTCCATTCCCCAGGCTTCATGTCCCCATTGCCTTGTTGGAGGTCCACAAGCCTGTTCTGCAAGACTGGGTAGCGGGTGCGCATGAGATTGTGCAGGATGCAGCAAGCTTCCATGATCCTCCTCACGGTCTCTGGGCGATGCTGCATGGTGGTGAGAAGTACCTGGAACCTGTTGGCCAGGATGCCAAAGGTGTTCTCCACCACCCGCCTTGCCCTGGACAGCCTGTAGTTGAAGATCCTCTCTTCACGGGTGAGGTATTTGGAGGTGTAGGGCTTCATGAGGTAGGTTGTGAGGGAGAAGGCGTCATCACCCACGATGAAGTAGGGCATATCTTGCGTGTCATTGGGCAGGGGGTCTGGATCTGGGAAGCCCATGATGAGGTTGTGTTCTAGCCCCTCCTTGAGGTCACTGGCGTTTTATACCTGGGCATCTGAACATGACCCGTTGCCTGAAGCATCGATGTACATGAACTTGTAGTCAGCATCGACCATGGCGAAGAGGACGATGCTGAAGAAGCCCTTGTAGTTGAAATAAGTGGACCCTGAGTTGGCTGTAGTTTTGCAGGCCACGTGCTTCCCATCTATGGCTCCAATGGTGTGGGGGAAGTTCCACTTCTGATACCACTGTTCTGCAACTTTCTTACATTCTTCTTCAGTGGAGGGGCACTGGAGGAGCTCCTCCACGTATTCTTCGATGATGGCCTGCACCACTTCTCTGACCACAATGCTGATGGTGTTGTGTGGCACCCTCCAGCCGTACTGCATGCTCCTGTAGGTGGTCCCTGAGGCCAGGTGGTGCAGAGTGAGTGCCACCTTAAGCCCAGGGTCCAGGCTGGGCCGGAAGTTGGTGCTCTGCTTGGTCAACCTGGGTGTCAGCCGCTGCACAACTTTGTCAAACATGGCTGGAGGCATCCTCATGAAGTTCTGGAATGCACGAGTGTCTTCGTTCCTGAGCTCCACCATCAGCTTGTTGTACAGTCCGTCCTCTGCTCTTCTGGTGATCCATCTTTGGACCCAGACGCTTCTTGGCCGCCTCCTTTTCTTCCCGTAGTAGAGTTTACAGAGCCTGTAGATGGCTTCGCACTGTTGCAGAATGATGGTGGCTACCAAAAGGAGTTTGTTACAATCCATGGTGGAGATGACTGGATGCTGTGGAAGAGCAAGAGGCAGATGAAGGCTGCAGAGGTCTGCACAGCAGGGCTGCTGGTCTGAAAGTGAGATGCAGGTGAGTTGCTCCCCCTTTCTATAGGCAATATAGGTTTTCCACTAGGTGTCCTTTTGCATCCTCTAGACATCCTCAATATCCGAAATAGATCCCCTCTGCGAACGTTTTTTCCATTTTAAATGCTTTGTTTGCGAGCTGCATCCGCTTTCATTCTTTCTCCGTCCGTGCTACTAACGCTGCGCGTCCATTCCGTGTCCGTTCCGCTTCCTCCCTGCGTCCGTTTACCACTGGAGCAGATTGAGTTGCGCAGATGCACAGCGGATGCCTCGCGGATATAGCGGATGCAGAACGGATGTCCCCCATATGCCTAGCGGATGCAGAATGGACACGTTGGATACATTTTCCGCTCAAAAGTTTTGAGCAGCTCAAAACCCTCTGAGCGGATGAAACATCAATAGACGGATGCTGGATGGATAGAGAGGAAGCAAAATGGAGACAGTGAGTACAGAATGGAAGCATCGCGTTTACCAACGGATGGCAAGTGTTTTTCTCTGTTTTACATCCTATTTCCATCCGTTGGTGCAGTGTGACAGGGGCTTTAGGATAATATAAATCAGAAACCACTAAAGACTACCTGTACATTTGTTTTCCAGGTTAAGTTGTGGGAAAGTACAACAAAAAGACCTATCTTGGATAACATCAACCTTCATTTTGATACATCATCAAATTGCATATATTCATCTCATTTTAAATTAAGATGTTAATGCTTTTTAAAAAAGAAATCTAGGAACATTATATTTGTAAATTATTCTTTTCTGATGATTATTTTTCAGTGTCCCTGAGCTTTCTTTCTATTTGGCAGAAATATTTCATGCGACATGCTAAATGCTTCTAAAAAGGAAGCAGATTTGGATGTCAGTGTATTTGCACATTGATGAAAATATATTCTTTCCACCTATTTGCAAGAATATAGAATATATTTCTTGCTTGATGCATATTCTGTCAAATGTGGTACTGTGTATGTCATGCTTCTAAAACAGTGATTGCAAACTGACAGGTTCCATGCCTAGTCTGCCCAGTGTCTGGCTGCTCAGATGCTTAATTCTCTCTCCTTCCAGATTTCTAAAAACAGGTGGGAAGGAAAACAGAGAAAATACTTGCTCATCTTAGCCTTTCAATCTCTTTTCCTACTTATCTTTCCAAGATGTATAGCTAACTCAAGTGAAGCTGTCACTCCCAATAGAGAAATTGGCTATCTTGATAGTTAAATTTTGCTTTGGAGATGTGGGAAAGACAAATATCCATTACTGCATTTGAGGGAAATAAGCGAGATTTAAGGCCCGGTCCCACTGGCCGACAGACGCAAAACGTATGCATAAAGGACACAGCGGACGAGCAAAATTTCGGGGGTGGCTCCATCTGTTGTCATCTGCTCCAAAAAAGTGGTGAAAATTTGCTTAAACAGAACAGAAAAGAACGGAAAAGAACGGATGTGGGTACTATGTAGCGGGGATGTTAAATGTATGTTCATAGGAAGCCTAGCGGATGAAAGCGGATGGAAGCAGATGACACCTCCGAAGGGGTTCCAGGGGAGAATTTCGAAGCGGACGCATAGCGGAAGGGGCAGATGCATAGCGGATGAAATGGATGCATCACGGACATCTATAGGAAACAAAGGGGATGCCGCGCGGATGTATATCAGATGCAAAGCGTTCACTGCGCATGCGGGGAGTATGTCAGCTCCGCAGACATAAAAGGATGCAGCACGCACTCAGTCAGCATACAGGGGAAAGACATGCTGCCAATACATCTTGCAGGAACACCATGGTTCATCAGTCAGGCAAGAAGAGGAAGCTGGTGCCTACTTGTTCAAGCCCTGGCAAGGTGAAGAAGGCCAGAACCAGCACCCCACACCCTGGCACTGACTCTGAAGCTGCTGCTGCTGCTGCTGTGGTGGACCAGCCCCAAGGCTGTCAAAGCCCTGCTGCTGAACTCCCTGCTGCTCAAGCCCCTCAAGGCCCTGCTGCTCAAGGCCCTGAAGGCCCTGCTGCTCAAGGCCCTGCTGAAGCCCCTGCCAGAAGGAGGAAGACCCAAGGGAAGGAGAAGGGAGAGAGGAAACAGTACACCGTTTCTGAGGAGCATGAGGATGAGGTGCTGGAATGGCTAAGGGAGAACGAGTACCTCTGGAGAAAGGGCCACAGACTGTATTGGGACACCAAGAAGAAGCAGGCAGCTTGGAGAGACAAGGCAGAGAGGCTGGGGTACACTGCAGAAGTACTTCTTGGATGGTGGAAGCACATGCACACCTGGTATGGCAAGCTACACCTCAAGAAATCCGGGCAGGCCGCTGTCAAGCTCACTGACCGGGAGATGTATGTCATGGCCAAGTGCAGTTTCCTGGAGGGTGAGATCCGCTACCGAGGAGCAGCCCCCCTCTGAGACCCCTCTCCTTCAGACAGCCCACAGACAGCCAGTCCTCTTCCAGCCAGTAGACAGCTACCCTGTCCAGGCAGGTGTCTTCAGAGGGCCCCACAGCAGAGACCCCCCCCAACAGCTGCACTCCCCATGCCGGCAGACTTGGAGGATCCCGTGGAGGATGACGCCCTGCTGTCACAAATGGAGGAAGAAGCAGCAGCCACCAGAGGCCAACCCACCCCCACCCCCAGCTCCAGAGGATGCAGGCAGAGAGGCAGACTGGAGGGCCAGGACCACAATGTGCTGTTGGAGATCAGGGACACAATAAAGACCAGCACAGAACTTCTCTCTCAGCTGGTCCACTTGGACAGAGAATCCTCGGGCTGGAACACCTTCATCACCTACATGAGCCAGACCCTGAGGGACCTGCCCAAGGCCCAGTACCAGGTAATGAAGCAGAAGATAACAGCACTTCTGCACAACCCTCAAGGCCCAGCTGAAGCTGCTCCTACCCATTCCAGGTCTGCTCCTCCACCCCAGGTGATGTCACAGCCCTTCCACGGCTTTCAACAGCCCCTCACCTACCAAGGCTACGACTACCAGGACTTCCCACAGCAGAAGCAGAACTTCCCAGTCGAGGCCCAGGTTCATCGGATGCCACAGACGCCAGTCCTCACCCACCTGCAGACCACAAAGCCCCACTACACTCCTCCTTCCTCCACCGCACAGCCAAGCCTATCAACGGACAATCTGTCATCAGTATTGGGCCTGACATCTCAACTCCTTGATGAAGGGCCTCTCAACCTCACGGGACTGAGTCAGCTTTCGGATAGCTTCCTGAGCACACCATCCCCTGTTGTACCCTCAGGACAAAGTACCCCAATGATGCCTCAGACCAGCACTCAAGCCACAGCCACCTCCACAGTCCCTGCCCGCTTAACAGCTGAGACCATGAACATGACTCAGAGTGACCGAGAATAGTGTCAGAGACTGAGTTGTTTACTTGTTAAGTTTATCTTTGCTTAAGACACTTTACTTGGTTCATTTTGCTTCTTTAATAAAGTCATAAAGTTTACCTAAGAAAGTTAATAAAGGTTATCTTTGCTTAAGACACTTAGTTTACTTGGTTCATTTTTTTTACTAAATAAAGTGTTGGTGAAAACTTTGAAAAAATGGTTAAGCCTTTGCATGCTTGTGGGATAGATAAGGATAGTTGTGGGATAGATAAACCTTCAGTGCAAGCATAGTGGGACTGTATGGTCCACCATCCCAGCTGCCACACACATGGACCTTTATTATCAATAACAATTTAATCATTGATCAACACATTTTAAAATAAACAAAGCTCTTTATTAATGCCCTATTCATTGTAGGACCACTCAACATACAAGGCACAATCTCATCAGTGTTATGTGACAGCTTCAAGGAAGCATCCATTAATCATCTATCATCCTGTCTTGCCACTCCACTTCTCCAGCTGAGGGAGAACGCGTCATCACCAACGATGAAGTAGGGCACATCTTGTGTGTCATTGGGTAGGGGGTCTGGACCTGGAAAACCCATGATGAGGTTGCGTTCCAGCCCATCCTTGAGGTCACTTGCGTTGTATACCTGGCCATCTGAAGCTGACCCGTTGCCTGAAGCATCAATGTAGATGAACTTGTAGTCAGCATCAACCATGGTAAAGAGGATGATACTGAAGAAGCCCTTGTAGTTGTAATAAGTGGACCCTGAGTTGGCTGGAACTTTGCAGGCCACGTGCTTCCCATCTATGGCTTCAACGATGTGGGGAAAGTTCCACCTCTGATACCACTCTTCTGCAAGTTTTCTCCAGCCTTGTTCAGTGGTGAGGCACCTGAGGAGCTCCTCCACGTATTCTTCAATAATGGCCTGTACCACTTCTCTGACGACTTTGCTGATGCAGTTGTGTGGCACCCTCCATGCATACTGCATGTTTCGGTATGTGGTTCCAGAGGCCAGGTGCCGCAGAGTCAGTGCCACCTTCAGTCCAGGGTCCAGGTTGGGACGGAAGTTGGTGCTAGGCTTGGTCAACCTGGGTCTCAGACGCTCTAAAAGTTCATCAAACATGGCTGGTGGCATCCTCATGAAGTGATGGAATGCACGAGAGTCTTCATTCCTCAGCTCCACCATCAACTGGTCATACAGAACAAACTCCATTCTTCTCACGATCCATCCTCGGACTCACACAGCTCTTGGACGTCTCCTTCTTCTCCTTCCGTATAAAAGTTGAAACATTCTGAACAGGTTTTGGCTCTGGTGATGAATGAGCACAACTATCTGACTGTGTCATCATCCATGGTGGAGAACAATTGATGATGTTCAAGAACAAGACCAAGGGTGAAGAGGTCTGTACACCACGGCTGCTGGACTCATACTGAGATCCAGATGATTTTCTCCCCCTTTTTATAGAAAATATCAGTTGTCCGCTAGGTGTCCTTCTACATACTCTAGACATACTCCAGACATCCTAAATATACAAGATACATCCCAGATACAAACGTTTTGTCTGTTTTGAATACTTTATATACGAGATGCATATGCTTACATCCTTTCTATTTCCGTGCTACTAACGCTGTGTAGACGTTTCATGTACCTTTTGTTTCCTCCCTCTTTCCATTTTCAGCTGCAGCGGATGTGCGTTGAGGGGATGGCCAGAGGATGCAGAGAGGAAACAGTGGATGTTTAACGGATGATAATGGACATAGAACGTTTGTTGCCCATATATGTTGCAGATGTACATCGTACGCAGTGGAAAGTTCATCCGTTCACAAAGTTTTGTGCAGCTCAAAACTTTTTGCGTGGATAAAATTGCAGTGGACGGATGCTCGACGGATAGAGCGTATGAAACACATATGCAGCGAGTACACAACGGATGCATGGCATTTTCCAATGGATGGCAAGCTTTTTTTAACATTTTACATCCTCTTTGCATCCATAAGTGCAGTGGGACCGGGCCTTTAGAAGGCATAGTTGCTAAAATCCAGAGTGCTGTTTGGATAGGGAGCCTTAAGTGATGAAGGCAAGGTCACACTGGCTGACGGATGCAAAACGTATGCAAAAAGGACACAGCGGACAAGCAAATTTTTGCAGGTGGCTCCATCCATTGTCATCCGCTCCAAAAAGTGGTGAAAATTTGCATAAACAGAATGGAAAAGAAAGGAAAAGAACGGACGTGGGTTGTTTGTAGCAGGGATGTTAAAGGGATGTTCATAGGAAGCCTAGAGGATGTATATAGGATGCAAACCGTTCACTGCTCATTCTTTCTGTTTCCGTGCTATTAATGCTGTGTAGACGCTCTGTGTACCTTTTGTTTCCTCCCTCTTTCCGTTTTCAGCTGCAGCGGATGTGAGTTGTGAGGATGCCCAGAGGATGCAGAGAGGATACAGTGGATGTTTAACGGATGATAAACGGACATAGAACGTTTGTTGCTCGTATGTCATGGATTTACATCGTACACAGTGGAAAGTTCATCCGCTCAAAAAGTTTTGTGCAGCTCAAAACTTCTTGAGCGGATGAAATCTCAGTGGACGGATGCTCAAAGGATAGAGCGTATGAAACATGCTCTATGAAGCATTTTCCAACGGATGGCAAGCTTTTTTTAATGTTTTACATCCTCTTTGCATCCATTGATGCAGTGTGACATGGGCTTAAGGGCTCATATGTTGTGTTGGTAGGAGAGAGCTTTTTCTTGTGTAGATTCCAGGCTGTAGAATGAAGTTTCTTGGTAGCTATATTTGGCATATGCCCTCCTATCAGTTAGGAAGTTGCTAAATGTTACTTAAAATAAAACATATCTTCCACCAGGCTTTCAACGGCTTGTTTTGATTGTTAATCATTTCATATTATTATCTTGCTTTTTTTTCTATTTTTATTTTACTCTATATTTGGTCTAAACACTGTATTTAGTATAGTATTATAAGCCTTTTGATGATGAAATTGATAGAAAGATATGGTATAGATAGCTTTTAAAGCGATCAAAATTGGTATAAAGAACTATTTATTTTTATTGACTTTACATTCCCCTACATTTTAGTTTTAATAAATGATGGAGAGTTGTTATATGTGAGTGGGACAACAAAATCTCAATATGCTTCCATGCTTTACCATAACACCTTACTTGTCTTTACTCTTCTTTTTTTTAAATCCCAAATGCTGCAGACTTTCTCACAAGGGAATTTCTCCAGGCAGACTCTTCTCTCTTTTTTTGTAGCTTTTCTACAAATGCATGGAGAACAGTGTTATTCACATATTCATAGTACTCCAGGTGGGGTTTTGCGGTTGGAGGGAGTCATATATGCATGATTGTTTTGGTTGTTTTCTTTTACTAGATTTCATAATGATCCCAAGATAGGAGTGGTTTCTTTTTTTTACATCTGTCAAACTAAGGAGTGATAGTTTCGTTTTGTGGACTATTCAATGACTTTAAGCTCATTACTGATTATGAGTGGTACCTGAATGTGGGCATCTAATTTTTTTCTTGTTGGCCTTTCTGGAATGTTGGACTAACAGCTGTATGAAACTTTGCTTGCTCTGATAAGTTCTTAATATCTTACCAGTTTTTTAGAGCTATAAAGTTTTGCAGCCAGTGAAGCTATCTGGAGTCTCAGTATCACACTTTCTTCATTCAAATATTTCTTTTATTATGTGAAAAGGAACTTGGAAATTGGGATTTGAACACACCAACATGTTGTCAGAGTAATAGATATTAGTCTCTCCATTCCTCTACTGAAATAAACACCTGAGAAATTGCTAATCTGTTATGTCAGAAAGAACAAATTATTTTATTTAGTGTAAATTAATATTGTGTTACACAACAATATTTATAGATGTATCTGGCATATGCAGTTCATCCTTTGAAAGATAAAGAAAAATATTCCAGACTGTAAAAACAGTTTACTTCAGAAATCTTTTTGGATTTCTGTCAAAACATTACACACTGTTAAGAGAATTTTTCTAAGTAGATGGCTATTTTCTTCGGATGCATACTGTTCAGAATAGCTAAGCTTCTAAAAGAATGGAAAAACTGATTCAGCAAACTATCTGGGGCCATATGCTTTCTTATATAAGAATGAGGTGTTTAGTTTTCAGGTCTTAATATATTTTACAGACATTATTCTTGTATTTTCTGCAGTCAGGTCAATTAAATTGTGCCTAATTTTTACTAATTCTAAATTTCAGAGATAAATTTAACAAAAAGTGGAATTTATATCCGGAAGGCCATTTTGAAGGAGAACAAAGGCTAGAATGAGAGCCAATTTGGTGTAGTGGGTAAGACATCAGGCTAGAAATGAGGAAACTATAAATTCTAGTACCACCTTAGCAGTGGTGGGATTCAAACATTTTTACTACCGGTTCTGTGGGCGTGACTTGGTGGGTGTCGCAGGAGAAGGATACTGTAAAATCTCCAGTTAGAGGTGGTATTTGCTGGTTCTCCAAACTCCTCAAAATTTCTACTACCAGTTGTCCAGAACTGGTCAGAACTTGCTAAATGCCACCTCTGCACCTTAGGCACAAAGCTGGCTGGTGACCTTAAGCCAGTCACTTTCTGTTAGCCCTAGGAAGGGGGCAATAGCAAACCGCTTCTGAAACAACCTACTAAGAAAAGTGCAGGGACTTTTCCAAGCAGTCTCCAAGAATTGAATGGGAAGAGGGAAAAGGCTAGAGTACGAGTCCTCTACTACAAGGGTCCCCAAATCCTGGGCCATGGACAGGTACCAATCTGTGGCTCATTAGAAACCAATTCACCCAAGTGCCAAGCAATCAGGCAAAACTTCTAAGAAACCATATACAGAAGCTAGGTTGCATGTACAAAGTCATCCTTTTCTCCCAGGCCACTGCCATTTGCTGATACTGAGTCATGGAATCAGGAAGGTTGGAGATCGCTGCTCTACTACCACCATCCAAAAGTTTTAAATCCCAAGATATTGCTGTTCCCAATTATTCCACTTTATCAATTATAGGCAGATGCTATTTGCTAGAGAATTATATGGCTACCGGAAAACCAAATTGGAAATCACTGGAATATGCACAATCAACTGTTAGATGTGTCACAATTATTTAGTTTGGCATGAAAGAAGCAATTGTTCTCACTGAGTGGAAACTTCTCTATGGAAAGCATGTCATAACTAATGTAATTAGTAAAAATAATGAATATAGGGAAGTCTTGCAAGGGAAGAAGTGATGCTGGAATGGAGGGGTAGTCAACCCAGCTATTAAAAATTGGTTCTGAGTTGGACAACCTAAAAACAGTGGGAAAACAAACTCAGCAATGGTATTTCAATTTTTATCATAAAAAATGCCGAGAGCCTTGTCTGGTTTATTGCTTGTATATTTTCATGTTGAGCATATGCACCTGGTGGTTTTCAAGGCAATATACCATGAGCAAAGCCCATGTTGTGGGCTATTTTTAGATGAGGAACCCTTGAAAAGAGGAGGAATAGAAAGAGCATTGCAGAAAAGAACAGCAACCCTAAACCACTTCTGGTTTCTTTAAAAAAAAGCATAATAAAAAAAAAATAGAAATGTTTCTGTAGGTAAAAAAAAACTACTTAGAAACTGGAAGATATTTTTGGCAAGACTGTTATCTTATTTACTTTTGCCATAATAATTTAGTGCTTATAATGCCTCCAGAAAGCATTTCATATAGTAAAATTGTAATATAAACAATGTACTTCAGGTTTAAAAATATGGAACATATGGGACATTTGAAAATGAAGTCCAAAAATATAGCTTAATCACCAATGCGTTTTCCATCACAGTGAGTTAACTTGGGCTCTTGATATTTCAAAATAAACAGAATGCATGGAAAATACTTTCTTTGAAGTTTGAGACATCCCTATCAGCCTCAAGCAATATTTTAGCTTCCCGTTACTAATCAGTTGGGGCACAAAGACCCTTTTCAAGAAAATGTGTGACTCTGGACTTCTGTTCCCCAAGATAAATAAGCATCTGGTTTAAAAATACAGCAAAAGAAAAATGGAAAACCTACAAACAGAGGAAAATGGTCTATTCTGGTTAAACTATGTGAAACAGCAGCATTGTTGACTTTGCATACTCAAGAGGGATGTGTTTCAACTGAAAACAAAAATTCTCACAGATTATGTACATGTGAACATAAAAGGCCTCACCTTTTGAGGGGAAACTGCTACATGCTATTTCCACTTGTGGAATCTTCCTCACAGATAGAGGTACCACTCTGTGCTAGTTAAAAGTATTTGTTTGGGAATGCAGTTCTAAGGTAACCAAATCCTAATAAAAATAATGATGGGGCTTTGAAAGAAACATTATAAAAACTAGGTAATAGATCGTGCATGGAAAAAATTCTGAATTTCTCCAATATGAACACTGTTAGATAGTTTGATAAAATAAGCATCCACTTCATCAAATGTAAGAAAAGTAAAATAAAATCTAGCAGTGGCAATTACAGGGGGCAGGCAAGGAGGGTCAGGGTGGTGCAAGTTTCACTCTATCTGCATTATAATGTCTCACACAGGTCCAAAAGAGGTGCTGTGTTTATGTTCTAACAAATGCATCAAGTTCTGGTAAACTTCATGTAAAAACTTTATATAGCTTTATGTAAAACTATAAGATAATGTACCTATTAGCAAGAAT
This sequence comes from Laticauda colubrina, assembly GCA_015471245.1. Classification (NCBI taxonomy): domain Eukaryota; kingdom Metazoa; phylum Chordata; class Lepidosauria; order Squamata; family Elapidae; genus Laticauda; species Laticauda colubrina. The sequence continues at coordinate 43,398,487 of BLBF01000017.1, read as the reverse complement.
GAAAATGAGTTCATAACTTTTTCCACTTGTTTGATAAAGATATATATTTAAAGGTACACAAATCCTCTAAGAAAAACAGCAGATTATATTTCCATTATTAACATTGAAACTTTAGTGTAGTGATAAAAGTCTTTGGCTACAACCTAGGATTCTGAAATTCAAGACCCCACTTGTCTACTGAGTTCATTAGATATATTTGAAATAGTTCCTATTCTTCTTCAGTCCAATCCTATTCTTCTTCAGTAGCTCCACAGTGGTGGGATTCAAATTTTTTTACTATCTGTTCTGTGGGCATGGCTTGGTGGGCATGGCAGGGGAAGGATATTGTAAATCTCCAGTCAGCAGTGGTATTTGCCTGTTCCCTGAACTACTCAAAATTTCCGCTACCAGTTCTCCAGAATTGCTCAGATCTACCAGAATCTCTCAGAACCTGCTGAATACCACCTCTGCTCCACTGGTTATGAAGATGAAATAATGGATAATGCCATGTACATTGTCTTGAGTTTCTAGAGCAAAAGTGGTTAAAATATGATAATAAACAATACAAAGTTATTTAGAAAATACTAAGTAGAGTAATACTGCAGAAATGGTATATTAATTATGTATTACTGTATTAATCTTTCTACATGTAGGTAGTGCTCCATAAACGTAAGCATAACTAAAAGTGAATTAAATTGGATAACAGTTCAGCTCCTGATAAAAATAAAATATGTTGCATTCAAAATAGTTTCCAATAAACTTGCCACTTCCAATTCTAGGAATACTTTGTAAACACCAGACAAGACCTGCATGCAGAGCAGTGGCTTTGCTCAATCATATAAACACTGGTCAGTAGTACACATTTTTTTCCACAATGCAGAGATTATAGGAACCTGTTTGGGACAAGGCAAATTTAGATTGTCAACAGCATGAGAGGAAATTCACAAAATGGTTGCCATTAGAAACTTGTGATCATAAAAAAAGTCATTACACAGAAAGTTAACTATCTTCTACATGTTCAGACTTTTCTAGGGTTCAAAGCTGTTCTGCAAATAATTACAGCAGTTTGACCTAAAATCTAAAATACTATCTTTTAAAGGTATACCTGGTGCCAATTTACATTGTAAATACCTTCCCTTTTTAAAGTAATATTCTGCCTACCTGCTTTCACTGCACTTATGAAGCAGAGCTTGGGGGCAGGTTGCATTAAAAGTACAAGATCAAGTGGGGGAAGGGGTGGGTTTTATTTTCCATTGTTATGGCCTCTTTTTTTTTTTTTTACAGAATAAAGTCAATCACTCTTCCTTTATGAATGGGTACGATAAACATGCCTTTGTCATATACAGTAGAATTCTGCCCCAGAATTCTAGATTACCAAACTAGTTAAACACTATTTTTCCCCAAGATTGAACCCACATTACCTCTCCTCTCCTCCAATAAAATTGACCCTAGACTCTATTCACTGAGTTTTAGGGGAAGAATGCAAAAAGGGGATTCCTTTCCCTTCCAGCTGTTTTTTTATTGTTTGAAGAGCTATACTTCCCAGTCATGTTTAGTAAAAACTTTAGACTTGATGACCCACAGTGGTTGTCTCTTGGTAATTGATATTTTCTGCCATACATTTGCTGTTATCAGTGCACAATCAAACTTTATAAAACCTTTGCTTCATTCTTCTTGTATGATTCAAGGACAAAAGCACTTTTCTCTCTTTAGGAATCATCTACTGATCATATCTGCAATGCTCAGTCACTGTTTCTTTGTTTCTAACAAAGGCAATTTTGTCTTCAACAGACATACATAACTCTGTCATTTTGTTTATCATTTATTTATGACAGCTTTCCTAATGATGGTGTTTTCCAGAAATGTAGAAACTACAGCAGTCAGAATTCCAAAGAAGATTAAGGACAAATCTGATAATTAAATAAGAAGGCTGTGAATAGTATAGTCCATGATTTTAAAATGTACAGCACACGTAAGACTTAACCTGTTCTTCTCATGTGGTTTTCCTAAGTGAAACTGTTTTCATCCTTCAAGCACATACAAGAAACCCTAGCAAGGTTTGACAATTTGCTTAGGTCTTAGGTGTCATCATCATTTAGTATAGCTAAATTTCATGAGATGTTGATAATCTTCCACTCAAGTCTTGTGTGAGAATGGAAAAATGTAAGCTGTTGAGCTTGTGAAATTTCTGACACCTCAATTTTTAATTAATTTGATGAGTTTTTTGACCGTTATTTGAGGGGACTAATGGATGCCTTGGCATTTGCATTCATCATGCTGCAGGATCTTTCAGTAAAACATTGTACATTTCATTATTTGATAGTATAGAGCATTAAGACAGCGAATTTATAATTAAGGAAATGATGCAGGAAGAAAGGATGACATCTTTCCATCATCTTGTCAACATTCTTTTTCAAAAGAAGGAGAATTTATTCACAGAATGAGGAACTAGCAAAATGTCCAGCAAAATAGATGCTCCTGGACAAAATCACATATCAAGTGGAATATGGAAAAGGGACGACAGCTTCCCACCTGCCTCAAATAATGTTCCTGTCTGTACTATAAACAGTAATAACCATTTTGAATTGTTCTCAGAAGGAACATGGTTTTCCTAGAGATGCTATTGCCAAACATCTATCTTCAGTGACATATATATCCTGAATATAACACGTGTAATTACACACTGTTTATATCAAGTGGTGATGACAGCTCAAAATTGTTAAGAGAATGAGTATTTTTTTCCATTTGTACATAATGTTCCATGAAGCTAACAGTAGGAACATAATTTTGTTACATTAATTCTAAAAATAAAATAAAATACCTGGTTGATTTTCATAGAATACAATCACATTCTAATTTGCTAGAGCGCAATAAATCATTGCTAGAATATTGCAGTGCATGTAAAAAATATAGTATATCAAATTCATATATATGCACACAGTAAAATAGTCTTTTGAGCATACCTGAGCTCTGCCTCAGTATACCTAGGTGATATCTCTCGTTCATGACCTGAACTAGTTGCAAGTTTGTTTCTGGGTGAAATTCAAAGTGCAAATTATGACCTATAAAGCCTTACATGGTATTACTTGAGGGATTGCTGATCTCCAGTGATGTCAGCCCAGTTCATTCATTCTGACAGAATTGGTGCACTCCAAGTTCCGTCAATCAAGCAATGCTATTTATTGATATCCCAGAAATGTGTCTTCTCTTGTGGCATCTGTCCTCTGGAATGAGGTATTCATGGCATCTGATGGTATTTTGAAGGGGCTTAAAGACTTGACCCTTCTCCCAGGTTTGGGTTTAGTGGTTGGAGTCCCTTTTCAGGTGTATGATATATTGTGTTGACCAGATCTTCCATCTGTTTATTTCTATGTTTTAATCTGGATTATAGATTGTTTTGTTTTTATTTTATGCTGTGATACATTCAGAGTTAATTGGAGTTGGGCAGTATCTAAGTTGAAATAAGAGGGAGGGAGGGAGAGAGAAAGAGAGAGAGTAATGCCTGCTTTGAATTCAAAAGGTAGAACAAACATAGTGTTTTTTAACCCTAACTTCACTGCACATTCACTGTATTCACAAATACAAATACTTTGCATTTTGTTTAGAAATTAATCAGTTTAGGTCATAAGCATAGCCGGTATCATTGGAACATAGAAATCAAGACATATACTTGAGTTATCTATAAAAAATGAAATAAAATAATTAATTACTAACATTTTGGTAAGGTGTTACAGTAGAAATCGAGACAGAATTGACTTCTTCCAACTAGAAAAAAAGAAGAGAACAGCTTGCATGTATTAAAGTATGGCAATTTGTCCTGAAAACAATGTGTCCAAAATAGGGAGAGAACTTGCCTTTTTCCAGCAAATCCAATAGATTTGTTGAATCTGTGGAGAAGTTTCCACATGGACAGAAAGATGATCTTTTCCTTATCTTATGCTTAGCGATATAAATATGTCACCAAATGTTATTATCATCAATTAAATCTATTCATAGGACTTTTCTCTATTGACACTGAACTATAGGCTAGCACTGACACCTCTGACACCTTAGGAAACATGCCTGAAAAAGTTGATGCATGGATGAATGAACTGTTCCAAAATACTGGTTAAATTACCATTATATGAATTATTCACATAGATATCTGCAACTGTTTTAATGAGTATATGAATCAGCTATTTTATTCTTCCTCAACCTGTACAAACATTCCCCACCAGCTGAACAGAAATTGAGAGAAAACTAATCCATCATTTTGTTCTTCTCCTAGCATCTGAAAAATTGGTTATAACGCATTTCCTTATCACCTCTTAGATGCTTTCAATCCATATCGGTGAGATCAACATTACATGAAGCAAGTAATAAGTAGTTCCAAGCACTTAAGGGGCTTGGTATTTCAAAGATAAGCATTACCCAATTCCAATAATATGAAATATAAAAACAGCAAGAGAAACACATGAAGCTTTTGAAGTGACAGCTGCTGCAAGCTAGATGTTCAAAATATGTAGAAAGAGTTATGCACAAAGGGAAGTGAGTATTTCTCTGACAGCTTCCTGGTATATCTATAGAATAATTTCTCCATTTTTGAGAACTATAGAATATTCATATTATGTGTAAGTAACGAGCTAAATTATCCTCAAAAATGCAAAGTGGGCTAGGAGTTTTTTTGCACTTATGTCTTGAATAGGGAGGAAGGGATCAAGCTATTTTCTAAAGCTCCTGTAGGCCAGACAAGGAATAATGGATAGAAACTAAACAAGGAGAGATTTAACCTGGAAATAAGGAAAAACTTTCTGACAGTGAGAACAATCAACCAATGGAACAGCTTGCCCTCAGAAGTTGTGTGAGCGTCATCACTTGAGACTTTCAAGAAGTGATTGGACTTCCATATGTCAGAAATGGTTTGGGTTTCCTGCTTGGGCGGGGGGTTGGACTAGATGACCTACAAGGTCCCTTCCAACTCTGATTATCTGTATCTATCTGAATATATTTTGTATTCAGTTCAGGTTTACATTTGCTGGAGGCAAAATAAATTTACATTAGATGTTGACAACTTGCATTTCTTTTCAAATAAAAAAGTTCTCATTTGTCTCTTTTGTGCTCATAAATTAGAGAACATATAGAAAGCTAAGGAAAGAATAGAGTAGACCCCCTTGCTTGGATTTCTGTTCACAACTTAAATGGATAATAACTATATTCATAGCCCAATTCCATGTATGTATTGTATGTTGTATTTGCTGAAACTCCTAGAATAGTAAGCAAAGAGATGAAATCAAATGAATCAACAATGGAAAAATGAAGTAAAATTCTAAACATAACAAACAAATGTGATGTTATGAAGGGTGGATAGCACAGAAATATTATTTTCCTTTCCATCACATGACATAATATTTAATAAATCCTTGATCATGAACCAAAAGATTTAGTCATATTTTATTTGAATAGTCCAGATGATATTTCCAAATCTATTCTGCTACAGCTATAGCTTTAAAGAGAGCAATCTTTTTCACTTGAAAATAATTATGGTTTCAAAACAATATGAGGTTGGAGAGAATCCAAAAATTCATGCTATAGAAAAAGGAAGAGAGTTTCTATGCAGCTAAATAATACACATTGCCTGCCAATCTGAGCACTTCTTTTTCCTTTCTGAATTATCTGTTCTATTTCTTTTTCTTTCCATTTCATTTTTTTCTCCAACAAGGCAGTATGAATGAATACCCCCAAAATATTTGCAAATATTTGGATCCTCAAAGCCTACCAGTGTTTCAGAATTAAGATCATGCATGATTATTTGGTGTGGTTTTTAAATATCTGTTAATAACTCAACCGTGATTTCAACATTTATTTTGCATGGTGCCCTGAATTAACCATACCTCCACAAAATGTTTATAAAAATTATTTAAAAAATATGCGTACCCAAAAGTAATCTTCTTGCTAAATGCAATTTAAACTTAGTGAGGAAAGGAAATAAGCATTCTTTATATAGATTTCTGCTACCTTTCGTTCAGCCCACATCAGGGGGAATTACTATTACCTAATGGTGCTCACATATATGCTAGATTATGATTTTGCTCATCACAGCAGAGCCATATGGGAGTCATTGTTCACCACATCTAAAGGACACATAGTTGGAATCATTGGATTATACTCTTCTTGTCCTCCTTGCCATGTATTAGATGAATTTCCACAACCTGATGTTGAAATATGTTAAATTGTAATAAATCTCATCCTCAGAAATCAAGGACATTGCTGGCTGGGCTTTATAGACACTAGAGTCCATACAATTGTTAGAACTTGTTTACAGAGAGTTGATATATACTGTTACATGACAAGACTTGTATTTCTGAAGGACATCAGTACTCAAGAAAAGGAAGAAGAAAAATCCGTATAATCTAGAGGCCAAAAGAATAACCTCTTGAAAGTTTTCAAAAATAGAGTAGAAGAGTGAGAGGGGACACAAACTTGTGCAACTGTAATAATGCTCAAGTATTTGCTGAAATTACTATCATGTAAGCATGTTGGAATCATGGGCAAATCATGGCAAGCAACAAAAATTTAAAGTGATTAAACCAAAGACAGTGATGGAATGGTAAGGTGTAAATTGTAAAGCAAATTGTAAAGTATTTATTTTTCTGAAAGATGCAGGAAGGAAGCATCTTGAGAACCACTGTGTGTGTATCATGTATATGTAGCCTGAGGTTGCTGTACTGATGTTTTAAAAATATACTGTGCATAGTTTTCCCATTATTCATGCATGGCCCATTATTTTTAATGGTGATTTTGGTTTGAATCAAACATTTCTTTATTTTTCGAAAGTCTTAGAACAAATAGAGCCTTTTAGCTATCCTGGCTTTTTTCCTTTTTTCTTTTTACAAAAGAAAAGCCTCAGAGGCTTCTTTTTTTTGCCTCTCTGAACTGTCGTTCTCAGTAAATGAATGGTTATTAAAAAGTATAACTTTCATTGAACCCTTTTGAACTGATGTTGTTAGAAAGTCTTTCTTTATAACATCAGTTTCAATCATATGTCTTTTTTCCTGTCTTGTGTATAAGAAAATGATATGACATCACAATAGCAGATGTACACTGCATAATGTATTTTATTATTAATTGATCACATACATGTGCCATGTTTCCTGAAGATCTCCTTGTCATAGACCAACCCCTTGGCCACTGCAACACACTGGTTCAGTGCATTTTCCTCAAGTGAGAAGCAGGTTTTATCAGCGATCTTCCTCAATGTCTTATTTAGGACACTCTTATTGAGGAATGAGTTAAATTCTTTGGGAATATATCAAATAGAATTAAATGACTCCTGAAATATAGTGGGAGACACTTCTGTGTAGACATGCATATGTTCAAAATAGAAAACAAGTATATTTTTAAGTGATAATTGAATGATACAAGTAGCCATGTTGGCAAGTGGGAGAGAAAAATCGAAAACATATATTGAAATGGTATCTTTATTTGAGCAATTCAGAGTCCACAAAAAAACTCAGGTTTTCATGCATTCAAGACATCTCCACATGGCAAAATTATTAAGGGGTGGAAGATGATTTTTACCTAGCAGTCTTCATTTAATAAACCCTGAGTTAAGTCTTTTTCTTTTTCCAAATGGTTGAAATCCTCTGTAAAACTACTAATGATGGAATGCAGAAGACAAATATTCCTGTGAAAATTTGAAAGGTGTAATAGTGATATAAAGTATATATTTAAAATTTGTGTAATAAATACTGATAGCGATATGGGATCACTGTGATAAAATGTGCACATCTGCAACATACCCACAGTGCGTGCCTTAAATTTATGTGGATAAACTTACACATGCAGCCAGGGATTATGCCCGTGCATGTCACTCTCCTCAAGCACCTGAAAACAGCTGTAGATACAGTAATTGTACTAATATCTGTTTAAACAACTATTATTAACTTACCTAAATCAAATACAAGTTGAGACAGGTCTATGTATACATATTTCTTGCTTTGCAAAGAGCCAGATAAGCTCACAGATGCTCCTAATTTCACATTTTTTTCAGTAGGAGAGGGGCAAGAAGATAGGCAAAATAAAGTCTTCTATTTCATAAAGCCAGGCAATTCTAGTCTGCATTATTTAAAGAAGCAGTCTCAGCAGTCCGATGGAGTAATCCCGGATTAAAGTGAGATGTAACATGCAGCAGAACATTGGCCATACACAATAGTTAAGAAGGTTTGAGAATTTAAGCTAGTTTTACTTCAAAGAATGGAAGCTAAAACATATGAAAAGCAGTTGCAGGAACTGGGCATGGCTTGTCTAGTGAAGAGAAGAACCAAGGGAGACATGATAGCAGTCTTCCAATATTTGAGGGGCTGCCACAGAGAGGAAGGGGTGGTCAACCTGTTTTCCACAGTACCTGAAAGCCAGATGGAAAATGACCAAGGAGAGATTCAACCTAGAAATAAGGAGGAATTTTCTGACAGCAAAAACAATCAACCAATGGAACAGCTTCCCCTCAGAAGTTGTGGGAGGTTTATCAATGGAAGCTTTCAAGAAGAGACTGGACTGCCATCTGTCAGAAATGGTGTAGGGCAGGCTTGTCAAACTTCTAGCCCACAGGCCAGATGTGTCACACCCCACCCGTGCCTGGTTTAGCGAAGGGGGGGGGAAGTCCCAATATGTCATGTGAAGCTGACATGAGTTTAATAACCCTGGTGTAGGGTCTCCTGCTTGGGCATAGGGGTTGGACTAGATAACCTACAAGGCCCCTTCCAGCTTTGTTAAGCTGTTAAATCTGTTTTTCAGAGGCATCTAGATGCAGCTATATTCCATGTTCTGGTTTGACACTTTTATTATTCAAATTAATTATTTTAATGCTTTTGAACTAGACCAACAAGACATTGATGCTATGCAGAAAAATTGTTCTGGAAATACAGTTATATCACTATGAATTTACTAGTTGTCGTAGAACTTATCTGCATTCAATGAAGTTGAAGGGCTGAAACAGGAATAAATCAACAGTTATGAAGATATTTTTCAATCTGTCTCAATAAGAGAGGATATCAACTCTTTAATATTTCATTTTTTTTACCACAGTTGAATCTCTCACTCACAAGATTTTGTAATTGTTCTACTGTCTTTTATATACATTGGCCATTTGTCTCCTGAGAATTTTCTCTTTTGACTTAACAGCCTGAAAAATAGTATGGCGTTAAATTTATATGTGCAGAGATTGGAAGAGGCAAGATAATAGATACAATAGTTTTGGATGGACGAAGCTGGTGACAAATTCATAAAACATCTTTAGTAGAATTTTGGTGAAGGCATATTGTTGTATCATCTGAGCCACAGAAAATTCCTTCTGTTACAACTTAATTTAATTTTTGAATTCTGGAAGTGGCTACTGATGTGTGTCATTGCGGGAAATGTCAGAGAATACTGTGGGATCAGCAAAATTCTTTTACAATATTTACTACAGTAGTTATATAAAATATTTCTTCATCAGTTTCATATGGTATTCATTTTTCCCAACTCTATTCTTTGGCTGTTTTTCTCCAACCCAACTTACTGTAATACAAAGTTTTTCTCCAAGTGATAACAAAAGGCCATGCTGCCCATGATTCTGTATGCCTCATTTTGGCCAGCTATCAAAATGGAAGATGGTTTTCACATATAACTGGAATATTTGGTTTAAATGAGAAAAAAACATTGACTAGCTACAACAGAAGATTATGGATCTTCTGACTAGGCTCCCTCCTTACCTTCCAATCCAACTTGTTGCAATACAAAGTATTCCTGCAAACTAAGCTGTGAAAATTTACTTTTCACTTCCTCTCTGAGCCAGGTCTCAGTAATACATTTTAGGACCACACTTTTATCCAAGATTAAACCTTGGTTTTTAAATAGGAGTTGACCTAGCATGTGAGACTGAAAGTCCATTACTGCTCTCACCAACTGGTCCAATCAGAAGGGAAGTAAGACACCAGCCTATTGTTAATGCTCTGTAATGACCAGGTTACAGTCTTCTAATGTATCTCCCATGATCTGTTACTTATGTAGGCATTTGACACAAACCACAATGATGAAAAAGTAATGAAATGTGCAACATCACAATGCAGTACAAAGGGTTTCACATTGTCACTTTAACATTGGACAGCAATTCACACTTTGATCATAATGCTGCAATGCACATTTTGTTACTTGTTGTTCTTTGTTCAATATTCGTTCTGTGGACATCTATGTAATTTCACTAACGTTTTTCCCCAGGCCAGAATCTACTTACTGCTGTTCTTCCATCTTCCTAAAAATACCATAATGCTTAGATTTAACAACAAACAGGGTTGTATTTTAGGGATGTACTTTAAAGTAATTTGTTTGGCACAGCAGGGGTACTGTTTGTTTTAAATTCAGGAACAGCTGATGCAACCTCTCTGGCAGATTGGCTTCCTCTTAAGGAGATGAGTTAAGGAGATGTTGAATAATTTACCAATTATAGATCTTGAGATTGGGCCAACCAAGGGATGCTATCTAATCTCAGTTTTAAGAGGGCATGTGAGCCTGGATGGGCAGGTTCAATCCTGGGAAAACAATGTAGATTTTTGAATCACCTGAGTCTGGGAATTTTCCATCTTTATTCTTAGATGTGTGCATCCCATCTGTGGCTTGTCTTGGACCCACAATAAACTGACCAAATAGCAATGTGGCCCAGAGAGCTTTTTATAGCTTCATCTCATTGTGCTTTTCCTGGACCAGAAGGCCCATTAGACGTGCCACTCATGACTTAGTCTCTTCACAAATGAATTATACATGCTCTACATGGGATTGCCTTTGAAGATCACTCAGAAGCTACAATTGGTACAGAATGCAGGCAGCCATGACCACGCCTTATCATGTCCATCTGGATCCACTGAGCTGTACTTGCTACTGGTTGGTTTCTGAATGTCATTCAAAGTGCTACTCACCAATAACACCTCTTATGGCTTTGTGTGTGTGAGTCTTCAGTTAATATTGATTCCTGTTGGCCAGTGGTGGGATTCAAAAAATTTTACTATTGGTTCTGTGGGTATGGCTTGGTGGGTGTGGTGTGCCTTAGTGGGCATGGTGTGGCTTAGTGGATGTAGCTTAGTGGGCATGGTAGGGGAAGGATACTGTAAAATCTCCATTCCCTCCCCACCAGAGGTGATATTCTGCAGGTTCTGACCAGTTCTGGAGAACCAGTAGTAGAAATTTTGAGTAGTTTGGAGAACTGGCAAATACCACCTCTGACTGGAGATTTTATCCTTCCCCTGCCATGCCCACCAAGCCATGCCCACAGAACCGATAGTAAAAAAAAATTGAATCCCACCACTGCTCCCCACCCCACCTTAATTACTGGACCAAACTGGTTCTATTCATGTCATAGTATCTGATCATCAGTGTTCCTGGGGTGTCATCAATTAAGCAATGCAATCTAGAGGGACCCAGGAGAGTTGTTTTCTCCAGGGTAGCCCCTGCCCTCTGGAATGATAACTCCCATTGCTCCCATCTTGGTGGCTTTCAGAAAGCTGTGTAAATAAGTATATATCTTTTTTTTTTTGCTTGTAGTAGCTTAAAATAATAATAATAATAAAGATGGTTCATTCTGAAGTTGTATTCTGTACCTACCTATCAAAAAAGAAAAATTGATCTAGCTCAATCTGTTTTCCCAGATATGGTGCCTAAAAGTTGCCTAATCCTTACCCAACATAACCCCACAGTTCTGCCATAGGTTGCACTCCAACACATCTGGTGCATCCCATATTGAGGAAGTGTGCTATAAAAATATTACGGCTTTTCTTACACTTCAATACATTTCCCTTTTCTATTGCCAGTTATTTTTTTTTATTTTATTTTTACTCCATCAGTCTTTCAAAGGAAGTCTGTTTCTAAGAAAAGAGGAGATACGCTGTTTTGCATACTCATTTCTTGGCATGAATCCAAAATAGACTCCCAGCATGGACAAAAACCTGTCTATCTTTGAAGAAATTCACTGATAGTACTGTTGTATTTCAGCCGAAAAAGGGAGACAGGATTTGATCATTCCATTCCAATCCATTAGTTTGATGACAGTTACTTGGTAGGAAGTTTATTAATGACTTACAACATAAAATTAAGTAGTACCTGAGAAAAGGGTACTTTCAGTGCAGATTTCACAGATAAGTAAACCCTTGTAGCTTGCTATGCCCACTCATTAACAAATACCTTTTCAATTTAAATCTGAGATAAGACAAAATTTCATACTTTTAATGGAATGAAGCTTTCACATCTTCTGGTATAGGAAATATCAAGATTTCATCCTAAATATTAATTGAAAATAAAGTACTGGGAAGTATCAATCATTGCTTCCCTGGTTTTTATTCAAATAGGTTATACAACATGTAATTCATCATATTTGAAATAGGATATACAAGTATTATGACTTAGTTAAATCTGCTGGGACTGCTAAAACAAGTGTTAACAAACATCCGTTTAAATACATCATTCAGATGTTGTGGGTGCTTCATCACTGGAGGCTTTTAGGAAAAGACCCCAGCCACCTGTCAGAAATGGTATAGAGTCTCCTGCTTGAGCAGGGGGGTAGATTAGATAACCTACAAGGTCCCGTCCAATTCTGTTATTCTGTAAGAATTTATGTAAGACCATCATGATGTTCAAGAACTAATTATCAAGCTGAGAAAAAGATCAAGGTTCAGGTTTGCATAGACTGCAGAAATTTCATCTAGGAAATATGTATCACCAACCTATTTTGATTGCATTACAATACTGCTGGACTATTGACCTTTTAAAACAGATCAGTATTCCTCCTGTCCTAGGAGGACAGAAGCAAATAGAGAAGAATTTGCCAAAGGCTATTTACTTCATGAATGAGGGAAGCTATCATTGCAAATAGATGAAACAAAATGTGCAATCCAGGCAAAAATTTGATACCTCCAATGCTTATCCAATAATCCTTACTAACTTCACGTTCCTCATATATTTTCTTCTCTCTCTGACTCTTCTTTTGGGAAAAGCCAGTGTTCCATAGCGAGCTTTTCTTAATTGCATGCTACTTTTCATTGCAAACCAGTCAATGGTTAATTATAATGAGTTTTCATTAACAAATTGCTCAAGAGTATGTGTGTGTGTTGATAACTGATAAAACATGAATAAGATCATCACAGAATATGCCAAAATCTCATATAAAGTTCAATAATCTCACATACATCTATACAATATACATCTACTGATATATATTTTAATATTGAAAAATCATGGCCCTCTAATAATCATAGAGGTACATTCTTTTGGCTTCATATTTAATAAAATATGATCATTATATTAAAAGACACCAAGGACCATTTCCCAGGGATATTTTCCTGGTCTAAATCCTTGGAGAGAATTAAGGAAAGTGGACTTGCATAAGATGAAATAATGTTGAAGGATGCAAAGCTCACAGAGGTGCACAGTATCTGTTCACATATTTTTCCTTTTGCCATGCTTCAGTTTATTTTATTTTATTTGTTACTGTATTTTAAACTATGTTTATTTTTGGTATTTCTGCTGTGGCTTGTGTCCAGGATGAAAATAAAACTAGTCTTCCTCTATGAATTTCAGCATCTCATTATTGACTCAAAATTACAACAAGAAGATTTTGGAAAAACAAATAGCTAATGCAATCTGGATTGCAGAGAAGGCATCTGTTAATAAAAGTATTAAGAAAATATTAAGAAATAAAAAAATATTTCCATAATGAAAGGATAGGGCAATGCAGGGATGGGTTTCAAATTTTTTAACAACTGGTTCTGTGGGCAGGGCTTAGTTGGTGGATGTGGCTTGGTGGTTATGTGACTGGATGGGCATGGCCAACTCTAAATCACTCACGTCAAGAGATGCTTCTCCTTGCCTGGCCTCTCATTACAGTGGGGATGCTGCAATGGTCGTAAGTGTGAAAAATCATAAGTCACTTTTTTCAGTGCCATTGTAACTTTGAATGGTCACTAAATGAACTGTTGTAAGTCAAAGATTACCTGTACAAAAATACAAAAAGCTTCTTTGCTTGCAAAAAGCTGCCCTAAATACCAATAATTAGATTAAAAATATCTGCAAGCTGGAATTACAAATCAGGCAGGGTGCCAGAGCACCTTGTAGAATTAAAATAGTAAAATGCAGTGATAACTCTCAGCAGCCAACTCTTGCTCATAAAGTGAAACCCTTCAGCAGAGAGGTCATTAAAGCTCTCCAGAAAGAACACACCCAGGAAAAGCAGTCCTTAGATCCATTTGCACCACTTAAAGAAACTAGCTGGTCTCACTTCCCTCACAAGATATCCTAAGGAAATCATTCAGATTTAAGGAAATGTCACATGCTCTCCAGAAAGGCAGTAAAAAATCAGTGCCAGGCTTGCATCCTGCCTCTTGGAAGTACATCCCAAAAGGACAGTGCCAGATACCACTAAAGCAGTGAAGGAAGACCCCCTCCCCAGATAGAAACCATGAGGCAGGAAAAAATTCAAACACAATACAAATAATTAAATCACAACAGTAGCTGTTGCTTGCTAAACCAATTACCAGAACAAATAGACATCGGAACTAGCAGATTTCTCAAACCTGTTTCTTTTCAGGAACAGAGATTAATCTTTTTCCTTCCAAACAAAGCTGAATAGGGAAAATTATCCCATCAGTAAACGCAGGATTAAACATCACCAAGCACAGAATTAAACTTCACCAAAAGTCAGTTTTAGACCAAAACTCAGAAAGGGTATGTAAACTCATGTTTGGATGTCAATCTTTCTAGCTCGCCAAGAAGTATTTCCAGGGGGGGGTTTCCTCCCAACAGCAGTGTAAAAAGCTTAAAACAACCCTTCCCTTTTAAGCAAGTATCAAGAAAAAGTAACCTGGTTCAGAGACAGTAAGTCTAGGTATACTGCCAAGAATATAATAAGGGTAGAAAAAAACAAAAGGAGATTTCTTCTAACTACCACTTCTCTAAACTGCTTAGAAAGTTAAAAAGGGGTTCTATAGAACCGGTCAGAACTGGTAGACTCCCACCCCTGGGGCAATGGCAATTAAGATTGGAAACTGTGAAATGGTCTGCTGAACTCAAGCAATTCACCCTTTTCATTGCTGATGTAATCCAGGAGTGTCAAACTCATGTTATCATGGTGGAGTCACATAAAGTATCAAGACTTTTTTCTCCTTTGCTAAACTGGGCGTGGGTATGGCCAGCATGTGATGCATCCGGCCTGTGGGCTGGGAGTTTGACAGCCAAGTTGTAAACTTTCAGAAAAAGGAACCAGATGCAATACCCACTGCCAGCAACCAGAAAAGAACTTGATACGAGGCTAGACCAGCTTCATGGGCAACGTTGCCTAACAGGTGCAGATATGCTTCTAAAATCAAAGTAGTTAGCAAGATGAAGATGATTAGTTTCCCAATCTGATCTTTGATGCAGGATAATTTTCTGCCAAGCCAGTCCCCTCTTTGCTTCCAGATTCCTTCCTTTTAAATACATGCAATCATTGGTATCCTCTTCTTCCCATCACTGACACTTATAATGGCATAAGCACATTATGTATAATTTTGTTTATTAAATAGTTTTTCCTGACAGCTCTCCTCCTTGAAATATTTGTCTCCATGGTTATCTCCTTCCAAAATAGTTCTTCAGTATTGTAGGTACAATGTAGCCTCAAAGCTGCTGAAATCTAACTCCAGGAAATCATCCAGATTTTTTGTTTTTCAGTATGTGCTTCTTAGAAAACATTTATGTTGAAAGGGTTACATTTAGGTATTTTGATATCTGTCACTGAACTGTGTTAGTAATGGTTACTTTGTCTGTCATGGAAGAAGATCCTGGGAAACTGAAATGTTCTGAGGTTAGTTTGCTTTTGTTTTGAATCCTTATGTCAATTTCTGTCCGTTAGTTATTTTGCACAAAGTTTGCCATGTTTGTCCTATGTAGAATCCAGAAGGATATAAACTTTCTTCAGAGAATTTAGTTTCCCTCTCTAAACGTTTTCATTGCACTCTTTTAAACATCTTTACATTGTTTGATTCTTTAGAACGAGGTGTCAAATCCAGTATTCAAGTCTGAATAAAATGAAACATGTTTTCTACAATTTGAAAAACTGTATTTCTATTAAAATTTCATTTGTCATTTTTGTAGCCATGAACACATTTTATGTTCATATTCAATTTATATTCTAAAACTGTTTCCCAAGCAGATACAATTGGCATTATAAATACTTATTTTTCTTTCCTGAGTGAGTAACTTTGCATTTGTCTCCTAAATTGGATTATTTCATGATCATTTCATTATTTTTTATTTTTATTAATCACCTAGATTAATATATTCTAACATATGGGTTCTCCAGCTATGGACCAAGACATCCCATGGAGATTTTAGAAGGATTTAGAAGGATTTCCCAGAAGCAAGAGTATCAACTTGCACAAAGTTCTGTTTCTATGCAATTGCTTCAATCAGGAACAAATATTGATCCAAAATAAACACATAAAAAGAAATGTGAGTATCTGTCTCAAAAATAAAGTCAAAAAATTTGCACAAATAAGCAAGATCATATTTCCCATTTAAAAAGTACAGTTTTAAGTTTGATAGTTTTATTGTTTATAACATTTTTATTCTAAAAAGGTGGTGGATTCTATTATTATTTTGTTTAATAAACAAATTAAAGTATAATTAATAAAAGTAATTGGTATACTTATTTCTTATCTAACTAGCTCCAAAGAGATTATTAATTTTGTGGGCAAGAAATAAGAAAGCATCATAAAAATTCATTTTTTATTTTCAGGGTCACAATGCTGTAAAATTTGAAAAACCTTGTTCTAAAACTACGTATTAGGCTTCGTATTCATTTTTATATCATCCTCAAATTTGATAAATACTTCTTCCATTTTCCCATTCAGATTATTAATAAAAATGTAGAGGAGCACAAATTGAACATTGAAGATACTATTCAATCCTTGTCTCCATTTTGATGAAGAACTATGCATGAGCTCTTTTTAAGCCTCAGTTTTGAGACAGTTACAGTATCTATCTCTATCTTTCTTGAAAATCGTCTGCCTTTTTTTTCTGTTTCAGACTATTGGCCCTCCAGTGAAATGAAATGGAAATATGTCTTGCTTTATAAAATGTACTCTCTGCCTCTCAGGATCTGCTGTCTGAAATATCTCAAATATTTCAGTTTGTGTCAATTGTGTCAGTTTCAGTTTGTAGCATTTTATTCTTGTATTTTTCTAGTTCCTATAAAATAATGTACTTCTATCTGGCACATTTTGGCATACAATTTTGCTTTACAAGTAGTTCTCAACTTGCAACCACAATTGAGCCCCAAATTTCTATTAAGTGAGCCATTTGTTAAGTAAGTTTTGCCCCATTTTAAGTTGGTTAAGTTGCTAAGTGAATCACTGCAGTTGATAAGTAGTAATCTGGTTGTTAAGTGAATCTAGCTTCCCCATTGACTTTGCTTGTGAGATGGTTACAAAAGGGAATCACTTGACTTTGGGAAACAGCAATGGTCATAAATATGAACTACTTGCCAAGCCTCTGCATTTTGGTCACATGAGTATGGCGATGCTGCAGCGGTTGTAAGTGTGAAAAATGGTGATAAGTCACTTATTTCAGTGCTGTTGTAACTTTGAACGGTCAGTAAATTAACTGTTGTAAGTCAAGGGGTACCTGTACTTTGAATCTGGAAGAAAAATGTCCTCCAAGAAATCAATTCAATGTAGCCAATGCTATAACATTGATAATTTGGCTTTTTTATATTGGTGTACATGGTGTAAATTAAATATTTGTGTTCAACACTGGGATGCAAGTAGAAAAAGCTAGGATGATGATGTCATTTTCTCATTTTTTTATCACCACCAGTCATATTATTACCAATAGATAGAAAGAAGAATGGGTGAAGAGATAAAACTGGCATAAACACTTTGGATTGTTTTTGAGAATCATCAGATTATGAGATTAATTGCAAAGTGCAAAATTGTACCTTTAGCAGATGTGATTTAGATCAGCTCTCTGATAAATATTATGGGAATTACATCGCATATATTTGTAGAATCCAATTCCACATCCATATTTGGTTTATAGAGAGAGAGGAAGAGGAAGAGGAACATTGTCCATAGGGTCACGATGGGTCGGACACAACTTTGCAACTAACAACAGAGATTCCTACTGCTTCAGCATTATTTTTTTATTTAAAAAAAATGGGTGTGGCTTGGTGGGTGTGGGAAGGACACTGTAAAATTTCCAGTCAGAGGTAGTATTTGTCGGTTCTCCGAACTACTCAAAATTTCCGCTACCGGTTCTCCAGAACTGGTCAGAACCTGGTGAATACCACCTCTGTATTGCTTCCAATATTTGTAAAATATGCAGTTTTCATAAAACTGCATGGATGAGTACTTATGTGTATTTACACACTCTTTCTCTCTCTCTCTCTCTCTTTCCCTCCCTCCCTCCCTCCCTCTCTTTCTGTGTGTGTGTGTGTGTGTGTGTGTGAGGGGCAGGAGGGTGAGGATTATAGTGCATGTACTTTGTCAACACCAAAGCCTTTAAACATAATTTACACATTTGGCAAGTAGTTTATAGGAGCCAAGGCTTCAGGCACAGAGATATCTGCTATACAATATAATAAACCAATCAAGTCATATATATTTCATATATATTTCACTCTCTTTTACAGAAAAGTTTATCAATGCTTTTAAATTTTATTTATTTATTTATTAGAATTTGTCAAACAAAAATGAGAACAAGAATAAAAGAACAAAAATACAATGACAGGGATGATAGGCACGTTAGTGCACTTATGCACTTAAGTATGATGTAAAGCCCCTGTCACACTGCACCAACGGATGGAAAGAGGATGTAAAACGGAGAAAAACACTTACCATCCGTTGGTTAACGCGATGCTTCCGTTCTGTACTCACTGCCTCCATTTTGCTTCCTCTCTATCCGTCCAGCATCCGTCTATTGACATTTCATCCACTCAAAACTTTTGAGCGGAAAATGTATACAACGCGTCTGTTCTGCATCCGCTAGGCATATGGGGGACATCCATTCTGCATCTGTTGTCATCCGTTACGCATCCGCTATATCCGCTAGGCATCCGCTGCACATCCGTGCAATTCGCATCCTGTCAGTCTTCAAGATCTTCTGCTATTGCTTTGCATCTTTTCAACTGCCATAAGTAACGGGGGGTGGAAAAGGGAGGTAGGAATAGTTGGGGAAGTGAGCTGGAAGAGTTACATTCATCTGATGTATAAATGGAAGGGGGGAGCATAAAATAGAGTTAGGTTTCTATTTCTCGCTTAGCTTTCTTTTCTCTCTGCGCAACTGCAACCCGTTATCAAACTATGCCAAGGTCAACGGACAGAGGCCTCGTCATCACCTGAAGATGCCACATGATCATATCCACAACTTCTAATTGGAAGTGTCATTTGAACTATTGGGGGTGGGAACATTTCCATCACTTTCTATATGTGAATTGCGCGCCTAAATTCTCAGATTCAGAATTCTTTGGTTGCTACCACTTCACTTTCAGTAAAAGATATCTTTTCTCTAAACTAAAGAGTCTTAAGTATTTCTTTCCTGGATTTTGAATGGAGCTCCGCCTGACACATCCGTTCCAGTGGTAAATGGACGCAGGGAGGAAGAGGAACGGACATGGAACGGACACGCAGCGTTTGTAGCGCGAAGAAAGGATGAAAGAGGATGCAGCACGCAAAGAAAGCATTTAAAATGGAAAAAACGTTCGCAGAGGGGACCTATCTGCTCCCATCTGCTTCCATCCACTAGGCTTCCGTTCCGCATCCGCTTTCCATCCACTCTGCGTCCTCCCCCCATCCATTCCTTTCCGTGTTGTCCGCTCTGGTTATGCAAATTTTTGCCCCTTTTGAGAGCGGATAACAACGGATGGAACATTTTTCTTGTCCGCTATGTGCTTTTTACAAACGTTTTGTATCCGTTGGGCAGTGTGACAGGGCCTTAAGGTCCACAGAAGTTGATTTGTGACTGAAACTGAAAATTTGTAGCTGAAACAACTGAATCAGGTAGAGCATTCCAGACTATTATAGAAATCATATTTTTACAGTCAAGTTTAAAATGATTTACATTGAGTTTAAAATGGTTGTTAGCCCATGTATTGTTAAATGTATGGTTGGGACTTAAATAACAAATTCTGTGACTACAGGTGGTCTTCACTAATGACCACTTACTCAGCAATGTTATGGTGCTGCTGAATGAGTGGCACTGTACAGATTGCCATTGCAGTCTTCTTTGCTGGCTTCCTAAAAGCAAAGTCAATGGGAAAAAGACAGCAGGAGGTTGCAAATGGTGACCACATGACATCCTTGCTTAATGACCCACGGTGAGTTGCTTAACTAAAGCAACTGGTAGTGTCAGATTTTCCATTGTTAATCAGAGCAGTTACATGATGTAGCATTTTAGGACCTGTTGCTTAGCAATGGAAATTTTAATCCCAATTACCATCATTAAGTGAGGACAGCCTGTATACAAATTCAGATCATAATTGTTGACTATTTGATATATAACATTTATACCAATGTGCATGTTTTGGACTTCCACAGCCGACTCGTTTTTATTTATATCATAAAAGGACCCTAAATTGAAAACATCTTTTTTTTATAGAAAATACGGGAGTGGGATCCAAACTTTTTAACAACCAGTTTTGTGGGCATGGCTTGGTGGTCATGTGACTGGGTGGATCAAAAGAGAGAAACTCACTGTAACAATGCTCTTGGAGCAGGGGGCTAGACTAGATGACCTCCGAGGTCCCTTCCAGCCCTGGATTGCTGTGCTGTTTCAAAGCATCCTCTTAAGCTATATTTAGTGCCAGGGTTTGTGGTCCTTCCTCTCCTTTTTCTCTCCCTCTCTTCCTCCTTCCCTCCCTCTAATCATCCATCCATATCTCATTCACTTTCCCTTCCCTTCCCTCTTTCTCCATTCCCTCACTTTCTTTCTCCCTTCCCTCCCTCCCTCTTTCTTTCCTTCTTTCTCTTTTCCTCCCTTTATCTCTCCCTTCCCTCCCTCTTTCTTTTTTTCCCCTTCCTTCCCTTTCCTTCTTTCTCCCTTTCCTCCCTCCCTCCCTCCCCCTTTCTTTCTTTCTCTCTCTTTCTTTTTCCCATTCCTCCCTCTTTCTTTCTCTTTCTTTTTATCCGCACACCCCCCCCGGCACCCATTTTGGGCCTAGCAAGCCTTCCTGGAGCCTCCTGGGAGTCTGGGAAGCCTGATTTCTCTGTACCCTGATAAAAGAAAGGTCCTAAATCATCTTTTTGTTATGGCCTTATATGAGCACTCTAGAAAATATTAACAATCTGGCTGATGATTCAACTAATCATACCTGTACTTTCTCTTATTATGGAAACAAAAACTGAGAGGGGTGGGCATCCTGATTCTCTTTAATTTTCCAAGTATAATCCATATATTTGACACCAGTAATTGCTGGTTGACATAAGTGACTTCTCTGCCTTGTAAATCTCTAGCATTCAGCTTGTCTCTCAAAATAACATTCTGTAAATAATCATTTGAAGAATACAATATTGTTGACAGCTCAAAAATCCAAGGACTAAACTGAAACATCTTTGGGATAGAGATGGACCCGGGCAAAGTAAAAGCCATATTAGAAGGACAAGCCCTTCGAATCTGCAAGCAGCTGCAGAGCTTCCTGGGGGTTTGCACTTTTACAGGCAATTTAATTCACAAAAATCACCCTGAAAAAACCCTGAAAGCTCTCCCTGTAAAAAGTCCAATGAGCACAATATTTCAATTGATTTGACTTCAAGCTGAAGTACCTCCCAGAGGTAAAGATCTTTTTAGCCAATGGCCTGTCCCACATGCCTCAGTACAAGAGCAACTGAAAAAAAGTAATAAATACCATCATCCTGCCAAACCAACAAGGCACCCACGCCAACTAACAAAACTCAGCTCCAGGCCTTTTTAGGACTTCTTAACTTTTACGCTTCGTTTTTGCCACATAAAGCTTCTGTTGCAGGGCCTTTGCAGAGACTCTTGGATAAGCAGTCCCCCTGGCACTGGGGACCTAGGGAAACCCATGCCTTCCATGCTGTCAAATCATTACTTACATCCAGTGCTGTTCTGATCCAATTTAATGGACATTTATCTTTAGTTTTAGCAGCAGATTCTTCTCCTTTTGGCATAGGTGCTGTTTTTTCAACTTAGAAGGCATTGGAGTCCATCTGCAGATGGCCCTCAAGACGTTCCTGCAACAGAAAAACCACCGGTGCCCAAAGAAACTTCTCATGGGTATGACAGAAACGCAAGCCTACCTGAACAGCCATCTGTCCCTTGCCCAGAGACACCTGAAGCCAAGATGCCAGCTTTGTCAGCACCAGAAGGTGCCCAACAAGCAGAGAAGTTCCTTCCAGCAGCAGCTTCGACAGGACTTAGAAAATCTGGCTGCCTGCACAAGCGCCCGAGTTATCTAAAGGACTACGCATGCTCCATTCTGGGGGAAAGGAGTGTGGTGTTCGGAAAAGACTGAGCTGAAGTCTTCACTCCAGTCTGTGTTTCCAGTGGGAACACAGACCGTTCCTATTGGCTGATGCCGTTTGACAGCCGACTATAAAAGGGAGCTGTCAAACGGCCTCAGCTGTTGTCCGCCAGCTGGCTGCCTTGTTAGCGAGGCAGCCACAGCAACCCTTTATTGTTACAATAAAGTAAAAAGCTGAAGTTTGCTCCGTGTTTGCCTCAGGTTATTCCACCCCACTACAACAGGCCCCAACGACTAAAAAGGAAGTTACAAATTGATCCATGGTTTGGGGCCCAGGGGAGAAGCTGATGTTGAGAGAAGGACTGGCATGGAAGGGTGACAAACTGTATGCACTTAGCATCCTACAGGTCAAGCCCTGCAGTGGAACCATGACATCAAACAAGCTGGCTACTTTGGATTCCTAAAAACATTACATTTATTTAAAAGATAGTTTTAGTAGCCAGGGATGGAGAAGACATAGAAAGCTATGTGCAAAGTTGTGCAGTGGGTGCAGCAATGAAAAAGAGACCAGGGAAGAGTCCAAAATTGTTGTAACAAATGGTGGAGCTAACCTGGCCCTGGGAGGAGATAGCGATGGACTTTATGGTTGAACTCCCAGAAAGTGGAGGAAACACTGTGATTTGGTTGGTGATCGACTTCTTTTCAAACAAGCCCACTTCGTAGCCTGCTCGAGCCTCCCATCTACCCAGAGACTGGCCAAAATGTTCCTTCAGCATAACTACCAATTGCACAGAGTGCCAAAGAGATCATTATCTCAGACTGAGTGGGGTTGGGGTCCAATTCACTGCTAGGTTTTGGAGAGAGTTCATAAAGTTGATAGGATCCTCCCAAGGGCTTAGTTCAGCATTTCATCTGATTACAAACAGGGCCACAGAATGAGCAAACCCAATGATAGAATAATACTTAAGAAGTTACATTATTCACTGATAATGAGCAAATTAAAAAAATGTTTCATAACTTTTACTCTAACTTGGATAAAATGCAGGAGTTAGATGTCAAAAATAGATGAGCATTTGTTAAGACAACACTTGTTGAAACTTTCACAAACTCAGAGACAACTTATGAATGACCCAAAACTACCTTTGAAATATCAGAAGCTATAAGGAAAATGAAAACAGGTAAAGTTCCTGGCCCAGTTGAGCTTACAAGTCAATATTATAAATGTTTTGAAGACGAACTCTCCAGCCACTAAAGGATATAATGAATGACATTTTACAGGGGGGAAGGTTACTCCCATCATGGAAAGAAGCTAATATTGTATTACTCCCAAAGGAAGGTCAGGATGTTATAATGATAAAGAATTATAGACCAATTTCATTACTAAACAAGGACTACAAGTTATTTGCTGCAGTTTTGGCAGAACATGGTGATCAATCTGGAATTCTGCCAAAAAGATAGTTAAGGAATAACATGAGGACAGTCTTGAATATGATAGAATATTTACAGTATAATAATGAAAAACAGGCAGTGTTAATATTCTTAGACGCAGAGAAGGCCTTTGACAACTTAAGTTGGGTTTTTATGTTTGAAGTCCTTTGACCTCTTGGATAAAATTTGGTAGGAATTTTATCCAAGAGGTCAAAGCTGTTTATAAATCACAGCAAGTAAAAAGTGTTATTAATGGTGACTTAACTAACAGATGCAAAATCTGAAAGGGTACAAGACAAGAAAGTCCTTTGTCTCTTTTGCTGTTTATCCTGGTGTTAGAAGTTTTGAATGGAGATATCAGGCAAGATGAGAAAATAGGAGGTATAAATATTAAGAAGAAAGTTTACAAGTTGAGGGCCTTTGCTGATGACTTGATGGTATTTCTGCAAGACTGAAAAAACAACATAAAATATTTGATGAGGAAATTAAATGAGTTTGGGTCTTTAGCAGGTTTCAAAATAAATAAGCAGAAAACATCATTGATAGTTAAGAATATGACTGCACAGAATAAGGATATATTGATTAAAAAGTCTGGTTTTAGGGTTGAAAAAGTGAAATATTTGGGGGTTACGTGAACAAACAGAAATACAAAACTGTTCCAAAATAGTTATGTACTTCTCTGGAATGACATTAAAAAAGACTTATTAAGATGGGATAAATCACAGATATCACTGTTGGATAGAATCTCCATAATTAAGATGTCAAGAAAGTATTAGACAACAGGTATAAGTATATAAGCATAGTTATGAATACATGAAATGGATACGAATAAAAAATAAACAATAAGACAGGGACAGTAGGCACGTTGGCGCACTTATGCACGCCCCCTACAGACCTCTTAGGAAAGGGGTGAGGTCAATAGTAGACAGTCTGAGGCTAAAGTTTTTAGGGTTTGGGGAAGAAACCAAGGAGTCAGGTACAGTATTTCAGACTTTGACCACTCTGTTGCTAAAGTTGTATTTCCTGCAATCAAGTTTGGTGCAGTTTACCTTGAGTTTGCATCTATTGTGTGCTCTTGTATTGTTGTGGCTGAAGCTGAAGTATTCATTGACAGGTAGGACATTGCAGTAGATAATTTTATGTACTATATTTAGATCAGACCGAAGGCGGCACAGTTCTAGGTTGTCTAGGTCTAAAATTTCAAGTCTGTTGGCATAAAGTATTCTGCTACGAGTAGAGGAGTGGAGAACTCTTTCATGAAATATTTCTGGACTTTCTTGACTGTATTAGCATCTGATATGTAATGTGGATTCCAGACTGATGAGCTGTATTTGACTATTGGTCTAGCAAATATTCTGTATGCTCTAGTTAGTGTGATATTACCAAAGAAAAAGCTATGCAGGATTAGGTTAACAACTCTTAATGCCTTTTTGGCTATGTAGTTACAGTGGGCTCTTGTACTTAGATCATTAGAGATGAGTACTCCAAGATCTTTGACATAGTTGGGGTCATCAACAAGGTCTTGATTATTCAGCTTGTATTTTATTTTCTGGGTTTTTTTGCCAATATGTTAGACAGAGCATTTGTTTGTTGAGATTTGAAGTTGCCATTTGTTTGACCATTCTGACACATAGTTGAGGCCATTTTGAAGAGTAGCAGTGTTGTCAGCAGTGTTGAATAGCTTTACATCATCAGTGAAAAGAACACAGTTGGTCTTAATATGATCACAGAGGTCATTTATGTAAAGTATAAAGAGAGTTGGTCCTAGAACGCTGCCTTGGGGGACACCACTGTTGACAGGTACAGGATTTGATAGGGCGTTCCCAATTTTGAATATTTGTTGCCTGTTTGACAGGAATGCATCTATCCAGTTATGCAGGTGTCCGGAAATGCCATAAGATTTTAATTTTAGGAGTAGTTTGTCGTGTACCACTAAATCAAAGGCTTTACAGAAGTCTATGTAAATAGCATCAATTGCTTTGCCCTGATCAAGTTGTTTAGTCCATAAGTTTTTGCAGTGTAGGAGTTATAGATTACAGGATATTTTTTTCTGAAACCAAATTGTTTGTTAGAGAGTAGGTTGTTTGTCTCTAAGTGGGGGATAATGGATTGGTTAATAATTGATTCCTTGACTTTACAGGTGATGCAACACAAAGATATTGGTCTCTAATTTTCAACTAGGCTGGGGTCTCCCTTTTTCAAGATCAACCTATGGCAAGATCAGCTTGCTGATCTTGAAAGATTTTTCAAAGATTATGCTTAGAGGTTCTGCTATGACAGTGGATAGCTTTTTTAAGAAGTAGGCACATATTCCAATAGATAGAAATGGTTTTATATTGCACAGTGCTTTTTCAACCTTATCTTCTGTAAAATTGATATGTATTAGATCAATGTAATTGTCTGTGGTTCTATTCAAAAATATTGGGCATGATCCATTGCTGTTTACAAAGACTGAGTTAAAGAGGTTGGCTTTAATGGTGTCATTGTTACAGTCTTTACCATTAGGGCCTTTCAGGGGTGGGATGGACCTTGTTTAAGCCCATGTCGCAGTGCACCAATGGATGGAAAGAGGATGTAAAACAGAGAGAAACACTTGCCATCCATTGGTTAACGCGATGCTTCCGTTCTGTACTCACTGCCTCCGTTTTTCATCCTCTCTATCCGTCCAGCAACCGTCGACTGAGGTTCCATCCGCTCAAAAAGTTTTCAGCTGCTCAAAACTTTTTGAGTGGAAAATGTATCCAACGCATCCGTTCTGCATCCGCAACGCATACGGGGAACATCCGTTCTACATCCGTTGTCATCCGTTGCGCATCCGCTATATCCGCTAGACATCTGCACATCCATGCAACTCGCATCTGCTCCAGTGGAAAACGGACACAGGGAGGAAGCGAAACGGACGTGGAATGGACGTGCAGCGTTAGTAGCACGGACGGAGAAAGTATGAAAGCAGATGCAGCTCGCATACAAAGCATTAAAACGGAAAAAATGTTCGCAGAGGGGACGTATCTCGGATATTTAGGATGTATGCAGGATGCCTAGAGGATGCAAAAGGACACCGAGCAAAAAACCTATCTTTCCTATAAAAAGGGGGAGGAACTCACCTGGATCTCACTTTCAGTCCAGCAGCTCTACTTGTGCAGACCTCTTCAGCCTTCATCTTGCTCTTGCTCTTCCACAGCATCCAGTCATCTCCACCATGGATCGTAACACACTCCTTTTGGTAGCCACCATCGTTCTGCAACATTGCGAAGCCATCTTCACCTGTTCTACGCGAAGAGAAGGAGGTGGCCAAGTGTCTGGGTCCGAAGATGGATCGCCAGAAGAGCAGAATACGGACTGTACAACAAGCTGATGGTGGAGCTGAGGAACGAAGACCCTCGTGCATTCCAGAACTTCATGAGGATGCCGCCAGCCATGTTTGACGAAGTTGTGGAGCGGCTGAGACCCAGGTTGACCAAGGCAAACACCAACTTCTGGCCCAGCCTGGACCCTGGGCTCAAGGTGGCACTGACTCTGCACCACCTGGCTTCAGGGACCACGTACAGGAGCATGCAGTATGGCTGGAGGGTGCCACACAACACCATCAGCATTGTGGTCAGAGAAGTGGTGCAGGCCATCATCGAAGAATACCTGGAGGAACTCCTCCAGTGCCCCTCCACTGAAGAAGGCCGGAAAAAAGTTGCAGAGCAATGGTATCAGAAGTGGAACTTCCCCCACACCGTTGGAGCCATAGATGGGAAGCACGTGGCCTGCAAAGCTCCAGCCAAGTCAGGGTCCACTTATCACAACTACAAGGGCTTCTTCAGCATCATCCTCTTTGCCATGGTCGATGCTGACTATGAGTTCATGTACATCGATGCTTCAGGCAACGGCTCATCTTCAGATGCCCAGGTACACAACGCCAGTCACCTCAAGGATGGGCTGGAACGCAATCTCATCATGGGCTTCCCAGATCCAGACCCCCTGCCCAATGACACACAAGATGTGCCCTACTTCATCATGGGGGATGACACCTTCTCCCTCAGAACCTACCTCATGAAGCCCTACACCTCCAGATGCCTCACCCGTGAAGAGAGGATCTTCAACTACAGGCTGTCCAGGGCAAGGCGGGTGGTGGAGAACGCCTTTGGCATCCTGGCCAACAGGTTCCAGGTACTTCTCACCACCATGCAGCATCACCCAGAGACCGTGAGGAGGATCGTGGAAGCTTGCTGCATCCTGCACAATCTCATGCGCACCCGCTACCCAGTGTTGCAGAACAGGCTCGTGGACCTCCAACAAGGCAATGGGGACATGGAGCTTGGGGAATGGAGGCAAGGGCGAAACCTGATAGACACTCTGGATGTGCAAGGCCCCAACAGAGCCTCGCGTGAAGGGAAAAAGCAGCGCAGCTTCCTGAGACACTGGTGCAACTCCCCAGCTGGAGTGGCAAGACAGGATGATAGATGCTTAATGGATGCTTCCTTGAGGCTGTCGCATAACACTGATGAGATTGTGCCATGTATGTTGGGTGGGCCTACAATGAACAGGGCATTTAATAAAGAGTTGTGTTTATGTTCAAATGTGTGGATCAATGCTTACATTGTTATTGATAATGAAGGGCCAAAGGTGTGGCACCTGGGAGGGTGGACCATACAGTCCCACTATGCTTGCACTGGAGGTTTATCTATCCCACAGCTATTACCCATGCCACAGGTATCCCTGCCCGTCCCACAGCTATTACCCATCCCAAAGGTATCCCTGCCCATCCCACTGCTATCTTAACCCATCCCAAAGGTATCCCTGCCCATCCCACTGCTATCTTAACCCATCCCACAAGCATGCAAAGGCTTAAACCATTTCTAAAAGTTTCCACCAAGAGTTTATTGACTAAAATAAATGAAGCAAGTGTGTGAAGCAAAGATAATCTTTTTTAATAACAAGCTGTAAAAGAAAAAGGACCCAAGTCAAGTGTCCAAAGCAAAGATAAAGTCATCAGGTAGCCACCCAGTCTCTGGCACTCTTCTTGGTCACTCTGAGGCGTGCCCAGTCTCAGGGGTGAAGGGTCCAGGTGCTGTGGAGGTGGCTGCTGCTGGAGTGCTGGTCTGAGGCACCATTGGGGTGCCTGGCCCCAAGATGACAACAGGGGACGGTGTGTGGAGGAAGCTCTCAGACAGCTGGCTCAGTCCCGTGATGTTGAGAGCCCCTTCCTCCATGACATGGGGTGTCAGCCCCAAAACCAATGACAGATGTTCTGAGGCCGGGCTTGGCTGTGGGGTGGAAGAAGGAGCAGTGTAGTGGGGATGTCTGGTCTGCAGCTGAGCGAGGTGAGGCGTTGGTGGCATCTGTGGTGTGGGTGGCATCTGTGGCGTGGGTGGCATTGGTGGCATCAGTGGCACCAGTGGCGTCCGATGTACCTGTGCCTGGACTGGGAAGGGCTGCCTGTGTTGCTGGAGCTCCTGGTAGCCGTAGCCTTGGTAGGTGAGGGCCTGTGGAAAGCCTTGGAAGGGCAGTGACATCACCTGGGGTGGAGGAGCAGGCCTGGACTGGGAGGGAGCAGGTTCAGCTTGGTCTGGAGGGTTGTGAAGAAGATTGGTGATCCTGTCCTTCACCACCTGGTACTGTGTTTCCGACATGTTCATGAGGGTCTGGTTGACGTAGGTGAGGAAGGGCTTGTGGTTGGAGGATGGGATGTCGGTGTGTACCAGCTGAGAGAGGAGATCTACGCTGCTTCTGATGGTGTCCCTGATCTCCACCAGGACAGTGTGGCTCTTCCCCTCCGGTCTGCCTCTCTGCCTTTCTGTGGAGGTGGAGCTGGGGGTGGATGCGAGTTGGGCTGTGGTGGAAGTGCCCTCTCCTTGCTCCCACTGCGTCAGGGGGTCCTCCACGTGCTCTGCCACGGGTAGTACAGCTGTCGGGGGGCTCTCTGTCGTGGCACACTCCACAGATACCTGCCTGGACACAGGAGCTGACTCTTTGCCAGAAGAGGACTGGCTCTCAGCAGGCTGCCTGAGAGAGAGGGTTGTGAGAGGGGCTGCTCCTCGGTGGTGGATCTCACCCTCCAAGAAGCTGCACTTGGTCATCACGTAGGTCTCTCTGTCTGTCAGCTTGACTGCGGCCTGGCCAGATTTCTTGAGGTGCAGCTTCCCGTACCAGGTGTGCATGTGCTTCCACCAGCTGAGGAGCACCTCCGAAGTGTAGCCCAGGCTCTCCGCCTTCTCTCTCCAAGCAGCCTGCTTCCTCTTGGTGTCTCGATAAAACCTGTGTCCCTTCCGCCAAAGATTTTCATTCTCCTTCAGCCACTCTAGCATCTCCTCCTCATGTTCCTCTTCGATTGTGTATTGCTTCCTCTCCGTTCACGCATCTGTCTCTTCCTCCCTTTGGCAGGGCCATATGGGCCCTCATCAGAGGGGCTTCGAGGTTGTACAGGCTGCTCCTCCACACCACCGCCAGCAGCAGCAGCAGCAACAACAACAGCAGTAGCAGCAAAAGCAGGACCAGCAGCAGCAGCACCACCACCAGCAGGACCAGGAGCAGCACCAGCAGAATAAGCACCAGCAGCGCCAGCAGGACCAGCAGGATCAGCAGCAGCAGAGTAAGCACCACCAGCGCCAGCAGCATCACCAGCACCAGCAGGACCAGCAGCACCAGCACCAGCAGCACCAGCAGGACAAGGAGCAGCGCCAGCAGAGTTAGCACCAGCAGAAGCACCAGCACCAGGAGCAGCGCCAGCAGAGTAAGCACCAGCAGAAGCACCAGCACCAGGAGCAGTGCCAGCAGAGTAAGCACCAGCAGAAGCACCACCACCAGAAGCAGCATCAGCAGAAGCACCACCACCAGAAGCAGCGCCAGCAGAATCTCCAGCACCAGAAGAGCGAGCCCGAGCAGCAGAATCCCCAGCAGAAGCAGAGTCAGGGCCAGAGGGTGGGTTGGTGGCCCTGTCCCTCTTGCCAGGGCTGGCAGCAGATGGCTGAGGCTTTCTCTTCTTCCCCATGGTTGTTGGCTTGTTGGCTTGTTGGCTGGCTGGCTGGCTGGAGAGCTGTGTCTGGAAGTAGGTCTTTCCTCTGAATGGTGACCTGCTTGCGAGCTGCTTCCCTTTATATCCGCGGAGCTGACACAATGCATCCTCCCCGCATGTGCAGTGAACGCTGTGCATCTGCTAGGCTTCCGCTCGGCATCTGCTCTGCATCCGCTCTTTCCGCTGCACGTCCGCTTCGCTGTGCTCCCCCGGAAGCCCTGCGGGTGTGCCATCCGCTCCCATCTGCTTCCATCCGCTAGGCTCCCGTGGAGCATCCACTTTCCATCCTGGCTATGTCTTCCCCCCGTCCGTTCCTTTTCGTTGTTGTCCACTCTGGTTATGCAAATTCGGGGCACTTTTGAGAGTGGATAACAACGGATGGAACATTTTCTCGTCCGCTGTGTCCTTTTTACAAACATTTTGCATCCGTAGGCCAATGTGACAGGCCCTTTAAATTCCATTTAAACAATGGCAGAGGGTTATTTCAAAGTTTATATGGCAAGGGAAAAAATCAAGAATTAGATACATACTGCAAGTTGCTAAGGAAGGAGGGGATCTGTATCTACCATATTTGAAATTGTATTTGGATGCCTGCTGTTTGGTCTGGTTAAGAATGGATGAACCTTCAGAATAAGTGGTTACTACAGAGGTGTTATTCAGCAGGTTCTGACCAGTTCTGGAGAACCGGTAGCAGAAATTTTGAATAGTTCGGAGAACCAGCAAATACCACCTCTGACTGGAGATTTTACAGTATCCTTCCCTTGCCATGCCCACTAAGCCCTGCCCACAGAACCAATAGTAAAAAAAATTTGAATCCTACCAATGGCCTACTGGACTTAGAAAGCCATGAATTAAGATTTGGTTGGGATAATTACCTATGGTATGATACAGTTAAAGTAAATGTTAACTTCAACGATAATTTTGAAAGTTTGGAATAAATATAAAACACGGTTTTCCATGAAGATGCCTCTTTGAGTTTCCCCATAGGAAGCTTTTTTAAGAAAAGAAATGGTTCGGACCGGTTCTGGCGTACTGGTAGTGGAAAGTTTGACCAGTTCAGTGAACTGGTAAATGCCACCGGTGGCTGGCCCTGCTCACCGCCCCTGACCTTACGTCTCCTATATTCTCTTGTTTTTTAGCTTGGATGATTTGCATGACAGAGCAAATTGCTGCACCGCAGCTGAGCTGAAAAACAGCTCAGCTCATGCAGAGGTTGGTCTTTGAGCCCTGCGTGCATGCACGAAGGGCTCATTAGGTGCACTCGTGCGCAAAGCAACAGTTCACACGGGGGCAATCTTTGAGGCCTCCATGAAGTGTGCGCACATAGAACTGCTTATAGAACCAGTAGGAAAAAATTTAGAAACCCATCACTGCTAATTGGACAATGTGACCTCTGACAAGGAGGGAGGGAAATATCTATTCTTTAATTATACAAAAATTATATGGAAAATAAGAGTTAGTTTTGCTTTCATACGTGTCAAAATGATGGACTCAGTAAAACAATTCTTAAAGAGACCTGATCGTCTCGGAGTGCTGGCTTGGCTGGGTTCATCAGTTGGAACCTTGACACATATAGCTACAGATACATACAGATTAAAGAATGGAAAGCTCATAAGCTCCTTTTAAAGTATAAAATGCTCTTAAATTGGAAAAGGAAATATAACTTTTAATTCAATTTTACTGTTAGTTATGAATGGGTTCCTCTTTTTTTTCAAGTGTACATCCAAATCATTTGGATCAGACAGCAAGTGTTTCTTCTACCATGACCAAAAGCTTGAAAACTATCTTGTGATAAATGGTGTCATGCATCCTTGCCTTGTGAAGCGCTCCCCATATTTTCAACTCATTGATCAGCCCAAGATCTATGAATATTTATTTTTTTTTACTTTCAATTTGCTTTGCTTTCCTTAGTTTAGTAATTATGAAGCAATTATATTTCAAAAATATTTAATTTCCATTCAAACAAAGATAGAAATGTGACTTCAACTTCTGTTCTCGAAGAATATACAATTAAACACAAATATCTGAATAATAAAGCCTTTTAATATGAATAGAGAATTAAATCTATTTCTCTCAAGTCTTAATAAATAAACTGTGAAGCCTGTCATTTCCTTGCCATTTTCTCTCTTTGGTAGACTGACTTTTTCCTTGATTTTTTTTCTTGTTATTTATATGTTGAAAGAAACTTTTTTTTATTATTGACTACTGACTTTTGTTGCAAGACTTTGTTCATTCTGAGCGTTTGCTTTCCTGACTTAATCTTTGCAGATTTGGGTTATCTGCTGATATTTTGCCTTCGTTACATGTCCCTCTTTTCATTTGTTGTATTTATCCTGTTTGTCTTTCAGTTTATCAGAGAGGTCTTTGTGCAACCATGTCACTAGATCGTTTCATGCAAACTAGAATTTACTAATCAATTACTTCAATTGTTTTACTGAAAACAATTCATTCAGCATGTCTAACGTGGTGGTGGGATTCAGATAATTTAACAACCAGTTCTCTGCCCTAATGAGTTCTTCCAACAACCAGTTCACCAAACTGCTCCAAAAGTTAACAACCGGTTCTCCTGAAGTGGTGCGAACTGGCTGAATCCCACCACTGGTCAAATGATCTAAAAATGGAGAAGAGAAAAACCCCTACTTTTATCACAGAGAGATCTGGATGCTGCAACCATTTTCTGGGATTTTTCTGTCTAATTTTGAGTGGTAGTTCTGACTAGTCATTCAAGTACTTAAAGCTTGAATGAAAAGGCGTAGCCCACAGACAACTCAGCAGCTCTAAAACCTGTGTCATCTTTTTGGGGGGAGGGATGGAGCAATTTTGATTACTTTTAAGCTATTACGACATCCACTGTGTTCTTTAAACTCACTCCACAAATTATATTGGGGGAAAAATGGCATTTCTAAAGTGTGGCCTTCAACAATGCTAAGAAATGCCAACAGGAACAGAAGAAAGGTTGATAAAAAAAAATCTCTATTAGGCATTAAACTAGAAGAGAAACAAGTGAAGGAGACAATGATAGCATGGGCAAAGAATTTTGGTTATACGATAGCACTCGATGACTGGCAGAAACTATGGGATAAAAATTATAAGGTAACAATGTCAACCGCATACAAAGAGAATTTATACAAAACATTTTATAGAGGACATTAGGCGCCAGCAAGGTTGGTAAAGATGTTTAAAGATAAATCAGTGAAATGTTGGAAATGCCACCAAATACCTGGCACACATTACCACATGTGGTGGACATGTGATGAAGCTAAAAAATATTGGACAAAAATATGCTCATGGTTGGAAGAGATGATACAACAATGTATTGATTTTAAACCAGAAATATTCCTGTTGGGGATTTTACCTGAAACTTATAGCAAAGAAAATGTGTATTTGATTATTCATGTGATAACTGCAGCAAGAATTGTATTTGTGCAAAATTGGAAAAAGGAACAAACTCCTACTGAAGAATATGTGATTAGGAAAATATTAGAATGCGCAGAAATGAATAGATTAACACTTGTAATTAAAGAAAGAGAGAAAATTGAATATTATAAGGTATGGGAATTACTCTATCAATGGTTAAGAGAAAAAATATAAAAGCTAGATATAACTAATGGATTAGTTAAGGACAATATATAGAAATAATAGAAATAAATGAGCTAAGAAGAAAGATAAAGAGATAGTTACATTAAATTCAATAAGTATAAGATAAGACTAGAGAATAATACTACAGTATGTAAATAAATATGACTATAAACATCAGCTGTATTGCACAAGATATTTGTAACCAGATGATACATCATCAAATGGAAGAAGATATGTTTGTCATTAAAAAAAATTATATAGAAAAAGAAATGCTAAGAAAGCCCTCTGTAGCCTGTGGTTCACATCTTCATTTGTAAGATACTGTAATTAACCTTTTCATTTAGCAAACATTCTCAGATAGTTTAGCACTCCACAGGACCTAAGTAATGTTCCTCTAGCACATCTTGTTCTCAGAAAAATGGGCTGGGCATAACCGTATTATGCAGTTTGTGATGCAATGCATATATTGCTACTGTAAATGGCAAGGCTCTCATCAATCTGAATGAGAATAGATTGTAAATCTAACTGAACATTTTCAAACTGTATAAAGTAAATAGAGTATGGACTTATTTTTACACTTCTTTTCAATTAAGATAAGCCAGCCACTTATATTATTCCTGATTATTAATGGGTTTAGGCAGTCCTCAATTTACAACAGTTCGTTGTTGACTGTTCAAGTTACAGTGGCACTGAAAAAAATGAATTATGTCCATTTTCACACTTACAATTGTTGCGGTATCCACATTGTCATGAGATCAAAATTCAGATGCTTGGCAATTGACTCATATCTATGACCATTGCAGTATCTCAGGGACATGAGATTACCTTTTGTGACCTTCTGACAAGCAAAATCAATGGGGAAGCCACAATTATTTAACAACCGTGTTACTAACTTGACAACTGCAGTGATTCACTTAAAAATTGTGGCAAGAAAGATCATAAAATGGAGCAAAACTCACTTAACAAATGTCTCACTTAACAACAGATATTTTGGACTCCATTGTGGTTGTAAGTTGAGGACTACTTGTTCTTGGAACAGATTTACACTTAATGGAACATTTTTCTTGAGATAAAACAAAAATATGAAAATAACAAAAAAACTTTATACTTTTTAAGGTCCGTATATCTTTTTTGTCTGGTTGTGATTTTCTCACAGTCTTCTCAAATCTTCTTTTCACCTTGTTTTCCCAATGTACATCTTTGTCCAAATACATAGCAATTCAGCAAAAAAAAAAAAAAAAAGCCGGTGGGGAAAGAGTAAACAAAAGCATATTTCATAACCTTGGAAAAGCCTGGGACATCCCTCAGCCTTCAGATGGAGAGTCAACAACCCCCAGGTCTGGAGGTGACCGATGAGGAGGAACAGCTGGCCAGCCATTGCCTGACTCACAGATCCACAGAAGGCAGAGGAGAGGAGAGCAGTGGAAATCCATGGGCTGATCCTTGGAAAGGAAGAGCCATCACTGCTAACGAAGCCCCACCCTAGCTGTGCCACATCTATTCATCTTCCGGATGGATGGATTTGTTAGCCTGCGTTGAGAGAGAAACTTATTGCTGGGGCTGCTGGCACTCCTGATAAAGGCATCTTTAACTTCAGAGGGTTTGTCGTGTTTGGGGAGCTGGGTCAGAACAGCTCGATTGGCTACACAGGGGAAAGTCAAGGGGAAAGCTGTTTTTAGCTGTCCCTATTCCTAAGCCTTGGCTAATGAATGTTTCAGGAGTTATTTAATGCACATTCTATTTGCTCCAGGCCATCCCTATTCCTAACTTCTAGCTGAGGTATGCTGGATGTTCAACTCTTTGTTATCAGTTCTTTAACAATCTAGAGTTGATACAAGTGTTACACTTTCATATTCTCTGTGAATAAGCTTTCTTTGTTCTTGCCAGGCAGACTCTACAATTACAGGCTTCCCTGTTTTCTCTCAAGTGTATGCCATAAGCTTGCTTTGTTTTACCAGACAGACCATCATATCCTTCCAGATCCCTGCACTCTATCAGAAGAAATCATGTTCTTATGAACATTTTAGCAGAAGATGAGATTGAGGTGCCATCTCTACTTCTTTATCAATATTGATTGCCTCACTTATGTGAGGAAACATATCTGCAAATGCTAGATCATGTATTAATTTTAAATATAAGTGCAATAAAACAGATGGATAGAAATAATGGAAATAAGTAAAAATAAGATTTTCAGGGAATGGGAAATGTATTTCAGGTGCAAGATGTCTTTGAAAAGAAACATAGCACATCTGTTACATTCTCCATTGAACCATCTATCAATGAGCTGGGATTGGGTGTCAGTGTGTGTGTATGTGTGTTCATGTTTGGAAGGCCACTGTACTGTACCGAACCTATTTGGGGACCAATTACTGCAGGTTTTGTGTGTTTCTCATTTTAGAATATTTGTACCTTGCATGGTTGTTTTTAGAAACAATGATTAGCAAAACTGAATGATATGGTAAGAGATACTCAAAAGAGGTTTTTTTACCTTTTACCTTTTTTAAAAAAAACACTTGATGCTAAGTTTGAGTATGTATTTGAGTTTCTCTCAAATTCTTTCTTCCTTATACACTGCAAACATTTTTAAAATTTTCCCCAAAACATAAGAATGGTGTATAAAGAACAGTTCAGATCCGACTGAAAGGGGATTTCACCAGCTTAGTAGATAACAGATAATCAGAGTTGGAAGGGACCTTATAGGTCATCTAGTCCAACCCCCTGCCCAAGCAGAAGACCCTACACACTTTCTGGCAAATGGCAGTCCAATCTCTTCTTGAAAGTCTCAAGTGATGATGCTCCCACAACTTCCATTGGTTGTTCTATTGGTTGATTGTTCTCACTGTCAGAAAGTTTCTCCTTATTTCCAGGTTAAATCTCTCCTAGTTCCTGTATCCAGAAAATAATTTTATATGACTTTGAGATATCTGGCTAAAAACGGCATAGGTATTCATAAGAATGCAAGAGAAGGTAGTTACTGTAGCCCGAAGCTGTATTTGTATATTTTCAGAGTCATTTTGTTCACATGAGACACATTAGTTTATAAGGGCAATAAATTAAAGGAAGCAATGGAGTTGCTGTGGGCTGACCAAGTCAAGATCATCAGCCATGTCATAAAAGGCACACCCCTTTGAATGTGCACCCTAACACTCCATTTATTTATTCCTCAGCTGCTGTTCAGATTGATCTAGGGACCATTTTAGGTACAGGAAAAGAGATTGGTTGAAAAAACCAAATCCTTCCATTACCTAAACCACTATGACCTTGCAAGGCAGTGCCCAGGACCCAGGAGGAAGCGGCCAATAGGTTTTACTAGGTTACCTAATTGAGAAAGGAAGTAGATGTTCAGTAGTGTGCCTTCAAGGGAAAACTGTTGCAGCTTGTTACAGTCTTCCCAGTTTGTTTTCAGACAACAACCTACAGGCTTCAGAAAGCCCTTGGATACAGCCTCCCTCTTGTTTTCATTTAGCTAAATTTCCAAGACCACATTTTTGATACTACTTTTGGTTTTGACTCCCTGATGTTTTATAGATTATATGATTGCTATGCTGTTTCCCAGCTTGGGCTTTTGTTATTCTTTCATTGCTTTTTAAATTTACATTCATGACAGTGCTGAATCCTCCCTTTTGACTATATACTAAGCGAGACAAGTAAAATTATAAAATAAATAATTAAAAAAAAACCACAATGTCAGATCCCAGTTTTCATCGGACTCAGCCAACAACTCAGAGTTAGGTATCACCGGAATCAGACCACAGCAACTTCAAGAGAACTGTGGCTAAACATTTAAAAAATATAAGAATCTTGTTGGGCCTATGTGCTATATTCATTGCATTTTAGGAATCCTGATGATAGGGGAACAGTAAAAGTAGCTCAGTCCTCTATCTTAACTTGGCCTGGATAATTTGATATAGCAAGGATGCTCTCAGAGAGAAATATATCACCTTTTAGGTGTTAAGGATAGCTGGGAAGGTGCAAGGTACAAGGAAAATATTCCATTTTTAGATTATCTGATCAAGCAATAACTCAGCAAGCTGCAACCTCCTGGAGGGAAGGAATGGCCTTCTATGAGATTGCAACATGAAAGGACATGATTAATACCAAGAAACAAGAATGGGAGAAGGAAGCATAAAGTTACTCAGATTTTACAAGAGATTTTTAATGAAATAGTCTGGTCCTTCCAGGCAAAGATATGCATTTCTTAAACTGACCAGATTATCTGGGTTCTGTCCCCATCATTATATATCTAAATCTACAGTGTGTGTCAATGCAACAAAAGAAACCATGATATATCAAGCAGCTAAATTGGCTATCGTCCCTGATTAGCATATTCATAAGAGGAAGCCACACATAAGTGATGTTATGCTTGAGAGACTTGTTAGCAGCCATGCTATTTCAGATCTCAGGATAAATTCACATTTCTCAAATCCTGCAATCACCAGAAATTCTTTATAGATTACATTACATTACATTACTTGCTGCATTAGAATTATGGGATGCAGCTTTCTGTGGATTGAACTGTATCAAGCTACATGTGGGAAATGACCTATCTACATATTTTATTACCAAACCACCACCCCATATTTACACACAGAAAGCAGGACTTATCCCTACTATTCTAGCTTTCTGTATGCAGCAAGATTTTGATAGATAATGTTTAGGCATGCGACTTCCTATCGTAGCACCTCCCTATAGCACCTCTTCCTCACTAATATAATTCAAGAATAAACATATTAATTTTTGCATTGCCAAAAAGGCAATGCAAAGTGACATGCAAACTATCCCTAAAGCCCCTATAAGTAGAGAAGAATTTTTAGATTTGGTTTTGGGTGATTTCCTAATAATGAAAGACCTCATTTTATTCTTTGAAGAAATTGCAGTCAGGATGAAATGAAATCCTTCTTCCAAATAGAAAGTTGAAAAATGAGGACTTTCTAAAAACCTCATCCTCATCCTGATGGACCAGCTCATCAACTGAAGAACTTTTGTTTTAATACAAACCAAGATAAGGTGGACGGTCTGTTGAAACAACTTTTGTAAATATGATAAAACTATCTCTGTGATAGTCTTGGGATAGAGAATATCTATCCCAAGAGAATACAATAAGCTTGTTTATATTTTGTTTTGGTTTCTTAACAAGGGTGGAAGATTGTTTCCCCTCAAAACATAATTGGCTGGATTGAAAATAGAAATATGCTGAGGATTTATAAAACTACTGCACTGTCTGAGTTTATCTAAGCATTAAATATACTTCAGGATCTTTTTATCCTGCAATTTATCAGTTTTCTTTTCACAGATTGGTTCTAGAGAACTTACAAGTTGCACAGGTTTCAAGGAGTACATTTTGTGCCTTTTTATAAGGAAGTCTGGCCAGTGTAAAATTGTCTAAAAGTGAAACTACATTGTTCACTAATTCAATGTTCTCTGAAAGAATCACTTTGATTGCCAGGCATTTCATTATACACACAAGGAGGCAGCCATTCCAGCATTAGCACAATTAGGTGCTACATACAAAACCATTTCTCAGAGGAAGATGTCTTTCATAAAAGACTTTAACTGGTAGCTAGTTTCTATCAGAAGTTTTAATGTGAGGAATTAGGTAATAATTTTAGGCAACTGCTAATTTGAGTGAGAGAATATTATAGAAAAGATGATGGTGAGAGGATAGCTCACTTCAACAATTTTAAATATTATCAAAAAGAAGGAACAGTTGTTTTCAGTTGTTTGACAAGGCAGCATGTAAACCAATGAATCCAATTATTAAAAACAACAAGTAGGCCTCGAAACAGGTTAAGTAAAGAAAATAAGTTTCCTGGAGTCTGAAGACATAGTATTGGCGTCTCCTCATATACATGTAGTCAGACTCTTGTAGAGCCATTATGGAATCCTCAGTAAAGGCAAGGGAATCTTTTCACACACATGTGAATAACTAGAAGCAGGTGTGCATCTGAAAAACATTATCCCATGTGTCATAGGAAAATGAGGCCTACCATCATGCAAAATTATGGTTTGCCACAAGCAGAGAGCAAAGGCAAGACACCAAGATGGTACCCCAACACCAGATGTCAGCCCATAAGGCAAATAGTTTTTTCATTATGGTTGAAGCCACCAGTTACAGAAGGCTGGTAGATCTTGCCCTTGGTGTCTAAATATGCAAAGCAAGCCTGACTATGGCTCACATTGTGTCAAGCACAAGTACAGGCCAACTGTAAGAAAGAATTGTAGCAAACACAAATACACTGAAAATGAGCTGATTCAATATGGGAAAACAAAATGCTTTATTTTTCAAACTGAGCATTTGAATCTGGTTATCAAATTATCCTTTCTCCCTTCTAATAGTCTCGGATATCAATCGAGGAAGAGGTTGGTCTGTACAGCACATGTGTTGACTTTGAATTTTGCTGCAAGCAATGATTTAAAACAGTATTTTGAGCAAATGAGTTTTGTTTTATTTTCAGGAAGATCTTGGGTTATTTGTTTAGATATATTGTAGACCACCAAGAGAGCCAAAAAAACAGCAAGAAGTGGAACGATGATATAAAGTATCCAATGTAGTTAGATTTTTATATTTCAGCTGGAAGTGTCATATGAAATATCTAAACTGGTGAAAAAAGATTGGCAACAGCAAAGAGGTGTAATTCACTCTTGTTTTTGTCTGCTACAATAGCTGTCAGGCTTTGGTCAAAGTGACTGTTGGGGGGCTAGCTTTGGCCCAGATACATTGAAATCCAAAAGATCAGAAGCAGAAGATATGATCAAGAGGA
Organism: Laticauda colubrina; assembly: GCA_015471245.1. Taxonomy (NCBI): domain Eukaryota; kingdom Metazoa; phylum Chordata; class Lepidosauria; order Squamata; family Elapidae; genus Laticauda; species Laticauda colubrina. The sequence continues at coordinate 43,357,293 of BLBF01000017.1, read as the reverse complement.
AGTTGGGAGTATCATTTCCAGATATGGGAAATGAAGACTAAGATCTAAAAGTAGAAGTTCTCATTCATATCAGGCAAGAAAGAAGGAAGACACAGAAGAGTCTGAATTCAGTATTCAGAAGAACAAATTGTCCTTTAAGATGCTGAATTCAGAGCATTTGCTCTGTAGATCCAGTTGGTATTTCATGTCATCTGTTTAGTTGTGTTGATATCCTCAGCACTTCTCTAAAATGTGTGTGCTTAAAAGTTACTTCAAGGATTTGAAAACTATATTTATTAAATTTCTTACACTGCTAAGTGTTAAAATGATCCATTTGTTCAAAACTATAGCCAGGAAAAAGCATTTAGCTCTCCTTTATACACTCCTATTTCCAACCACTCAAGTAATTCCTACTCCTTTATTACAGTTATAAGGAAGTGATAAGACCTGTTATTTCAGAAAATGCCTGCTTTAAATGGCACTCTTTTTCTTATGCTTGTATGTTGTGAAAGAGTTGGGATACTTTTTAGGTTGCAAGAGTCCTTTTTAACAATTAGCCAATTGCAAGGGATGCTTCTCCATCTGTTGTATTGCCTTGCAGATAATATCATTAATAAGCCTTATGGAAACATAAAAATTAATATAAGACCCTAAATTTTGAGGACAAATGAAATTACAGCTGGTATTTTGTATATTTTATATCATCTGTACTCCTTGAGATTAGAAACCAATATAAAATTTGGAGCACCAAAATTCCTTTGAAGAAACCAAAGCCTTTTCCATCCTTAGAGTTGAGAACTTTTATTTGAGAAAGAACAGAAATAACAATATTAAAAGATTTCTCACTGAATTACTTAAAATAGCCAAAGTTATGCTAAACTCTGTGTTGTTAGGCACACACGGGTAATTTCTTTTCCTTTAAGCTGCTGCAAGTACAGGAAATGATCCAGAAAAAAATAGCAAAAGTCACATGGGGGTGGGTGACAGAGAGGTTTTTAGAGACAGCTTGTGAACAGTTCTTCAGGAAATTTAAAAGGCCTTCTAAGGCAAAATCTGCCTGAAAGAACACTTTTTCTTTGGCGTCATAAGTTATAAAAGCTACACGAATATTGGTGATTAGGATGATGAATGTGAAGCCTTTGTTTATTCTGAGATAATAAAATGATGTAATTAATTGGAAGAGTTTTCTTTTAGGAGAGAGACAAAATAAGGAGATTCTGTGTCTCTCCATTTCAACTCTCCAGTTCCTCCAAACTGTTTTGAAGCTCACCAAACTCTTTGACTTCAGCCTGTCACCCTTGGAATGCTGAGAAGAATGCCATGGGCCAATCAGTGCTTCCTCTCATTAATCAACAGACAATGGCAAGAAATCGTAATTCTGTCCATTGCCAGCTAAAAAAGCATCGTTCATGGAAAAATCCCATTGAATCTCGAAGACGGAGAGGAATACACCCTAGGTCTCTCCCATGTTTTCAATACATTTGTCTAGTTTTTGCAAAAAAAAAAATATCTAATGAAATTAAACAAAAAAAATATATGCATTTTGGGAAATTTTACAGGTCATCAAAGTATCATTATTCTATTATCGAGATAATCATTATTCCTATACCATTTCTGATAAGTCTCTTCTTGAAGGCTTCCAATGATGAAGCAGCCATAACTTCTGAAGGAAAGCTTTTTCCATTGGTTGGCTGTTCTCACTGTCGGAAAATTTCTCCTTATTTCTAGGTTGAATCTCTCCTTGGTCAGTTTCCATTCATTGTTCCTTGCCTGGCCTTTGGGTGCTTTGGAAAATAAGTTGACCCCGCCTCTCTATGACAGCCACTCAAATATTGGAACACTGCTATCATGTCACCCCTGGTCATTCTCTTCACTCGACTAAACATGCCCAGTTCTTGCAACCATTCTTCATGTGTTTTAGTCTCCAGTCCCCTAATCATCCTTCTCTGCACTTTCTAGAATCTCAACAGCTTTTTTATAGTGACCAAAACTGGATGCAGTGTTCTAGATGTTTCTCAGGCTTTATAGAGTGGTATTAGTACCTCTCCTGAACTTGATTCAATCCCTCTGTTAATGCAGTTTAGGATTGCATTGGCTTTTTTGGCGGCTATAGCACACTGCTCGCTGATATTTAATTGATTGTCCACTAGGACTTCAAGATCCTTCTCACAGTTACTGCCATTAAGCTAAGTTTCACCTAATCTAATTTTGGTTTTTCTTGCCTAAGTGTAAGACTTTACTTTTCTCTTCCTTGAATTTCATTTTGTTAGATAAGGCCCAGTGTTCAAGTCTATCAAGATCCACCTCGATCAGAGGAGCCAGCTGTTGTCATCATGAACAGGTGTGTGAGAGGGATCTCTGCAGAGTACAGCAGTTTCTGTCCATCCAAGGGGCTCATCAGAGCTGGAGCCAGCCTGTGGGGGCAACAGGAGAGAAAGGACTCTTTGCAGTTCGCAAGTGGATAGTGGTCTACTTTGCTGGTCAGGAGAAATCCTTCCTGAAAGAAGACAGAGAAGATCAAGGAGAGAAGCAACCTAGAACTACAGAGAAATTTCCTAACAATTAGAAAAATTAATCATTGGAATGTTTTGCCTCCAACTTGTGGGTGCTCCAACACTGGAGGGTTTTAAGATGAGATTGGACATCCATTTGTGTGAAATGGTATAGGGTTTCCTGCCCGAGCAGGGGATTGGACTAGATGACCTCCAAGGTCCCTTCTAATCCTGATATTTGCATTCAATTTGGATTGAGAAAATTAGGATTTACAGTAATCCTTGCTCAGCCTTCATTGTGTATGCCACTCAGAATGGTGGCATACAAGATAAAAATTCCATTGAGACCTCATTTCATGCTATTTCCTCAACATAAATAAAAATTTGTAACAAAATAATGAATGAAGGAACTGCATGGGGTGAGAAGAAATGGAGACACTGTTTCCCACATGTGTTCATTAGGATATAATAAATGGGTTTGCATAAGAAAGGAAAAATGAAGTCACTGCCTTCTTTTTTTTAGTATATTAGTGCAGCTGTTAAAACAATTGCACATATTGCCTAAAACTATATCTCAAAACTCCGAAATTGCCTGATTATTCTCTATGCGTGCAGTTGTTAAATATATCCCTTGAAAACCTAAGTCAGCTAGTTTTATTTTTTAAGTGATTTACAATTGATTTTATCTCTGATAAAGTCCTATTCAGACATAATCCCTTTTGAGTAGAATAGCATACTGGGGGAATTTGATATGTAGATCAAAAAGCACTTGATATTTAAATTACATTACATAGAACACATAGATCATATTCCAAAAAGCAGGTAGAGCAAGGATAAAAATCCATTTTGATTAATTTCATTAAAAGATAATCATAATAGAAATATTAATATGATTAAAATACATAGATGCTCTTCCCCTGAGCTCAACTTCTAGTAACTACATGGACACAGTCATGGAATAATTATTATCTATGTATGCAACAACTTTCTTCTTCTGCCACATTAGAGATTACACTCTGATTGCAACCTGGAGATTCTAGTTGCTTCATTCAAGTTTATGATGAATGTTGCTGTGCTCCCAGAACAGCAAGATTGATTCATTGAGTTGGGGGGTATCTTTCTATTTTCTTTATGTAATAGGCTTTGATTGGATTGGGGCTCTGTGCGTGTCTGTCTGTCTATCCGTCTGTCTGGCTTCTCTCGCTCAGTTTTGTTTGTTTTTTTGTGAGTGTGTCTAATGAGCCACCGATGGCGGGGTAACTATCGCACCTTTTACAACTTCTGGACTCAAATCCCAGAATTCCTGAGCCAGCAGGAATGGCTGGCTCAGGAATTCTGGTAATTGAATCAATATGTTGTAAAGGTACCATAGTTGTTCTCTCCTGACCGAAGGGCATTTTGTTTTTGTGAAGATTTTTTCAGTGTAAAGATGTTCCTGGCAATGCTGCAGAACCAGAGGTGGTATTCAGCAGGTTCTGACCAGTTCTGGAGAATTGGTAGCAAAAATTTGGGTAGTTCGGAGAACCAGTAAATACCCCCTCTTACTGGCCCCGCCCCCACCTCTTCTCTGCCTCCTGAGTCCCAGCTGATCATCTGGGTCTTTTTTTGTTGCCCTATACAGGAAAACAGAGCTGGAAAGCAGGTTAGTGGGGTGGGAAAGGAATGGGGATTTTGCAATAACCTTCCCCAGGAATGGGGAGGGAATGGAGATTTTATAGTATCCTACCCCTGCCACGCCCATCAAGCCATATCCATCAAGCCAAGCCACACCCACCAAGCCAAACCATGCCCACATAACTGGTAGTAAAAAATTTTGAATCCCACCACTGTGCAGAACTACCAGTATATGGAGATTTCTTTAAACAAGCAACTGTGAGAATCACTTATTATGCATTCAGCACAATCTTTTGGCCATATAGAAGGTGGAAGTTCCTAGAAATACCTTAAGTATAATAAAGATTGACTAATTAATAGTAGACATCATGGTATTCAAGTGTTCCTCTCTTTCAGCTGCAACTGTATTTGCACACTAAGGGCCAGACCTCTAAAATACAAACCCCAAATATAATTTCAAGAGAAAATAATCAAAAGCATATATGAAAGCCAGGATAAAAATGTTTAGAGGATACATATCTCAAACAATACAATCCTCTTTACAAATTTTTAAATTATGACCCAGGACTTCCTGAGCCGGTTGCAACTGTATTTTTCATAAAACTTAACTAGCTGAAGTAGTAATAAACCTCTGTTTTGACTGACCAAATTGGTTTATAATTTTGGAATTACACTTCATTCTTTAATAGTGGATGTTTGTAAATAAGTGTTAAAGAGCAAGAAAAGATTAGAGACCCTTTATGAAGATAAACTGAGCTAGAATTTGTGCCTTATGCCAAGGAACTCTAGTTATATAGAGACTTGTTGAAACTGAAAGTTAACAATTGCGAAACTCTTTCAACATCAGCAGAAGGATAAATAATGGGGGAATAGCATGACTCAGTGATAGAACCAGAATACATGCTTTGTGTGTCAAGGGTCTCTGCTTCAATCCCCTTTATCATAAGAGAAGTCTGAAAAAGACTCTTGGCTGAAATTCTAGACAAAAGCTGTTTCTCCATGAAGACAATGCTGAGTTAGATCAAAACCAATGGTCTGACTCAATATGAAGCAACTTCCTGTGTTCCTGTTTCTGCTAAATGTCAAAGCATTGAGAGCTAAAAGGTATGGAAGCCAACTAGGCCAGAAAATGTGCTGGTAAACATACCTGTGGTAAAATTATATAGATAATGTTACATATTAACATACTTGTAATACCCTAACCTGATTGGCTGAAACGAACTGCACTGTGATTGGCCAAGACGCACGACGGTGATTGGTTAGTAAAGATTGTGTGATTGGACGAACCGATCGCGGGAGATTCAGAAAGCTGTCATTGGGTGAGAGCCACCGGCTAGTTCTATAAGAAGAGCTGCCACGGCTCGCTAAAGGCTACACAGATCTATACCTAGAATAAAGAGCTGAAGTTACGCTGGTCTCCTGTCTCCTGATTTCCTGCGCTTCTACAGATAATCTCGCACACTTCCCACAATTGAATTAATGATATTACTTTAGCAATTTAGTTTCTAGCAAATTATACATTTTGCATCAATAAATGGGTTTTTTTTTCCAGGGGAAAGGAAGGGAAACTGTGTTCTGTATAATTTGGCAACAGCTTAATTGTGTTGCAGGCTTATCTGAGTCCTTTCATTCAAAGGCTCCAAAACCTTCATTTTCAAATAACTATTTTCACTCTCACAGTTTCATTTCCCCTCTGTGCTGGTCAAAAGAGATCAAAACATTTAATCGGGAGGGGGTGGGAGATTTCAAACTTCATTTTGGAAGGCAGCCAAAATGTTCTTGTTACTCAAGAATTTGAGATAGTAAAAAAAAAGGCAGGCAAATTGTAATGCAGATCATAGCAATGTCGGAGAATTCCATTGCTTATAACAATGAAAACAACCATGGAGCAGCATTCTAAAAAACTAGAGGGAAAACGGAACTGTTTTTTCCTGCTTTGAAGATACAAATACTTCTGAGCAGCTGCTTCCTTTCACTTTAACTCCAGATATGACAGGCTCAGCCTGGGAAGAAAACCACTACCCCATTGTGTTCTCTTTTTGCAAAGCAAATGAATACCTACCATTGTCAGGCAAGAACATGGAATACAGCTTACACTCTGATTTCAAAAGAGAAAAAGTTCTGAGAGAATCATTTTTAGATTGCAGAGGCTACATTGAATGTGGGAAAAAAACATTGTGAGGCCATAAGGATCCTTGGCTTTAGTAACTATCATTAGATGATACTGTCATCTTGCTTTGGGGAGTTTAATTAAGATGTAATACTACCTTTCCTGCCAGAAGATCAGAGCAAGGACTGTGTTTTTGTTTCCTTCCAGTTTATTCCTTAGCACAGTCCACAAGATTAGACTGTAAAATACATGCTTGAATGAACATATATGACTTTATCTCTTTTCTAGATACTTTAACAGTAAGAGATATAAAAGAAAAGGACACCAAAATGACAATGAAAATAGTACAATTGATAAAAGAGAGGATTTGGATTAGAGTACAATATTTGAAGACTTTTAGCTGACCAAATGGGGGAGACGTGTAGCATAATACCTTGTGTGTAGCAGGAAATGTGTGCAGGGAGCGGTTTTCATCCTTTTCTTGAAAGCATATGGAGGATTCCAGGGAGAAATAATACATAACATAGCACGTATTAAACCATGATTTGGTTATTTCACCCTAAAGTGATGTTCACTTGCTAATGGTAGGTTTTAAAGGTAATTAAGACAATGATCTGAGGATACAACAGTCAATGGCTCATCATATAATAGCTGTAATCAGGCTATACTCTTGGAGCAAGTTGCTGAGTGTTGGAGACAGAAGCAGGAGTGTCATTGACACATTTTGTTTTTCCTTTTACAAGCATGTGATTGGCTGCTAGGGAAACAAAAGGCTGAACTATGTGGTTCTTATATCTCTTCTGTTGTAGCCTTAAATGTATAGAATAGGCCTGTGAATGAATATACTGTACATAGAGGAAGACATGTCCACCGAACCAGATAAGCTGACGACTGCCATTTTAAGAATATTTATAGAAAGTGTGTACCATTGACTTTCAAGAAACTTAGCAGATGATTGCATGATAAACTGAATACAATGATCCTTTGCTGGAATTAAGGACCATTTTTGTTGTTGACTGTCCAAATCCTTTGTTCCTGGGGTTCCATAGGGAAAAGCCTTTGTCAATATAGTTCAACTGCACAACATTTGATTGTGCACTTTTTAAAATTAGCTTTTCTCAACTTTTAGCTCTCTTCGACATGGAGTATATGTTAGCAAGGCCACGGTATATGCTTGGCTTGCAATCCTATCCCATTTTATTTTCTTATCCTGCAACAAATGAAATTAATGGAATGGCAGGCAAGTATAGGTAGTCCTCAACTTACAATCATTCATTTAGTGACCATTCAAAAGTTACAGCACTGAAAAATGTGACATATGACTATTTTTTACACTTAGCATGACCAACACAGCATCCCTATGGATGCATCATCAAAATTTGGTTGCTTGGCATCCGGCATATATTTGCATGTCAGTTGCAATGTCCTGGGATCATGTGATCATCATTTATAATCTTTCTAGACAGCTTCTGGAAACCAAACAAAAAATTGGATTCACTTAAAGACAATATGATTCACTACAGCAATTTGCTTAAAAACCAGGGTAAAAATGCAGTTATATTATAAACACGTTCCAAGCCAATTTGCAGTTGTTTAAAATAACATTCTTTCCATAGCTTTTTTTTTTCCCCAGAAATACTTTTGGAAATTTCCATTCGGAGAGAATGTAGCAGTTCAACTACTAAATAGATTTGTTATATGAAATGCATCTTATCAATAATTAATAGCCAGCCTCTGGTCCATTTCCAGAGATTAGGAACCTAAAATGATAATCTTCTCCCCTGAAAATGTCCCAATAGTGCTTATCATCACACCAGCTTTTTTTTTTAACTTAAGTGAAATTAGGTAGATGGTGACTGAAAAGATCCTTTTCAGCAGTTGGGGAATGCTGTTCGCAGAGAACTGTGATGCCAATTCTACACAGAGTAAAGATATTTCTGTGCCAGACAGTCTGGCACATAGCAAGAATTACAGCTAAGGATAGTTTTTCATTACTGTAATTCATTTCAACATTTAATTTTCTCATCAGACAAAGCTTATGCATCTTGTTTCAACTATCATACAGTAGTGCCATGTAAGGATAAATGAATCACAAAATTGTATTCAGTCAAGAGTTGTGAATTCTCTTCTTCCTATCATCATTCCTGTGTCATATAGATAGGGTCACAGGATCATCATGATTTTCTAGAATGACTCAAAATAAAAAGGAACTGAGCACAATTTTATATTCTGAAATAGCCCTGCAACGACCTGTAGCTGACTGAAAAAAGAGGAATAAGAGATAAGTAAGAAGTACATAGGTTATTTTAAAACATATAGTCATTAATTACTTCTTTGACTTGATTTTATTGCACAGGTAAAGTGCATACATAGGTGCATACATAGGTAGTGCTCTGAAACATTACTGAATGGATGAGGATTTATATGGGAAAAAAGGTAGCTGGTGGCATGTGAGTGATCATTCTGAACATATACAGTAGTTGTTTACATAAATAATCTCAAAACAAAAAATTGTAATAGTTATCCATTGCACAATTTAAGCATTGGGAGAACAAATCTCAAGAAACATTTACTTCTACTTTCTCTGTGAAAATGTCAAGGTGCTTGAAAGCAGAGGACGGCACTATTTTCAAATTTCTTAGAGCCTCTGTAATTCTAGAAAAAAACAATAAGTATGTTTCTGCTGTTACAGTATAAATAAAAAAAATAGAGAAAAAGAGGGTTCCTAACTACTTTGGCACTAATTAAACAAATCCACAAAAATGTGAAATGCATCCTTGTTATCCTATTATGTATTTATTTTATGACAGTTTTTTAGCTATAGTATTGTAGGGTTTTTTGTAACTTTTCTGACATCATCTTTGCCATGTGGAGTGTGTTCCTGGCACTCCATCCACCACCGTTGTTGGTACTTTCCCTTTACTAAATTATATCCAAATCATGTTTAAGTATATCAAAAGCTTAGTTAAAAAGAAAAGGAGAAGGTTTTAACTGGGATTACAATTGAATATAGCACTTTCTTCTCCCATGTTTCTCTGCACATGAACTTCCTCTTCAGAGATTAATCATCTGTTTCACCCTAGCATTTGAATAATGCCAGCCCCAGAAGGGGTAATATTCATGGTTATGTGAATCAAAAGGAATGTTGCATTTCAGATGATCAAATTATATCACAGCTTTTTTTTTTTTTCATGGCACATTTCATAATAGCTGTTCGTTTCTAGGTTGAGCATTTCTAACATCTTCTACTGTTCAGTATTTTAGTGAGCTGGTCATCACTGTAAAGAGAGTTCATCGCTTCTTTTGTATGGCAGTGGTAGAACCTTGAGATTATTCTTGCCAGATTTGTGTCTAATTCACTTTAGTGCTCATCTTTAGGCCAGATGCTGATAGCTGCAGTTGCAGGAAGTGCTGGCAACCAGCCCAAGGGAGGAGTTCTTTGCCTGCAACATATGTGGTATCCTGTAACAGCCCCACACCAAACTGCCATTAGGCAACAAAATGTAATATCTGATTGTGAGCTTTGGTCTGTGGAGAATTACAGTCATTTCCTTCAGTGTACCAGAGGGTTACACAAGTACTTGAAGCAAGCAAAGCTCAAACTGACCCGTTCATAACATGTCATTGCTGCAATTTTAACCATAACTTCAGGATTTTCTAGTTGGCCATAACAGTTTACTTTGTTCCTTCCTTTGCCAATATACTTTCCTCTAGATGGGTTGAGCTTTGTGAAGATGAGGAAATGTATAGCTTATCACATCCAGGAGTGGGATTCAATTTTTTTAACAACCAGTTCTATGGGCATGTCTGGGTGGTTATGGCTAGGTGGTTATGGCTAGGTGAGCATGGCCATGTGACTGGGTGGGTGTGGCTTCTTTTTTGCAGCTCCTTGCCCCATTTTTGGGCCTCCTAGACCTTAGGGAAGCCTCCTAGGAGGGCATTTTTGCTCCCAGAAAGCTTTCCTGGGGCACAGGAAGGCAAAAAATGGAGCGAGGGGGACGTGCAACACCCACCCTTGTGCATCCCTTTTTGTCTCCAGGGCCTCAGGAAAGTCTCTTGGGTGAAGCAATAAGACAGCGAGGGGGATCCCAGAACAGCTGATCATCAGAACAGCTGATTGTTGGGAGAAGAAAAAAAGAAATATCTTAAGGAGTGACTGGGTGGGGGAATGCAGTCAGTGATGTTGGGAATGCACAATGTTGCACATGCGTGATAAGGACTAACTGGGCAGGGAGGGAAGGGGGTGAACAGAGGGGGGCAGGACCAGCCGGGACATGATTTGCCAGTTGTCTGAACTGTGCAGAATCATAACCGGTTCTATAGAACTAGTCCGAACCACCTCTGATCACTTCTAATCTAGATGATGGCAGGGTCAGGAAGGTTGTCTAGTCATTTTCTGTACCTGCTCCCAGATTGGACTAGGTCAACTGATTGGAATCAAAGGCTGTCAATAAACAATCAGGATGTTCAAGTGAAAAGAAGTGGAACATATTTCTGCTCCCCCTTTCTCTAGTAATTCAGAGCAGGCTGTCAGCATCCCAGTTGGACAATATCAGTTTTGGGGACTTCTCTCCAAAAGCTTCTGAAAGCTCTTCTAAATGTAATTGAATTTGCAATGTGTTTTGTAACTTGAATGCACAATATGACTTCATGATTTTTCACCATGAAACAAAGTCGTAAATTTGTCTGCTTTCACTAATACCATATGACTTCTTTTGTACAATATCTTTCAAGTATTGAAGAGATTGCTGAATAAATAGTTCACAATAGGCACTTTCCCCACAAGCCATAAATCATAGATCACAACAGGCCTATAAAAACACAGCTTACATATAATAATGTGACTTATTTCTTTTGAGTTCACTATGATTTGTGAGGCATGCTATAAGAAAAAAAATAGTTTTCAAGCTAGAATGGATTCGTTGGCATATCGTTCTGAATGCTCTTAAAAATAAACCTTGTTATAGGATTAAAATAATAAAAATACCAGATCTTTATAAGATAGATTTGCTCCTTCAATTTCAGATCTGCCTCATTAATCAGGGATCTTTCCTTTATGTTATTTTATCTTAGTATTAGCTTTTATCCAGATTGAATATTCTTGATGGTTTCTGCCACAATACTCCACTGCTTCCATGAATGCTAGAATAAAAATTACATTAGGAAAGTAAACATTGCATCAAGTGTTTTGTTCACTCTTAAGAGTTTGAAGTGAAATTCCTGCCTAAGATAAGAGATTCAGAATCATAGAAAACCATGGAAAAAAGTAATTCAGGCTTGTTTAGCATCTTCAAGAACAAATTTGCCATGGTCTGAAATTTTGTGGATTACTCCAGGACAGTTATGACAGTTTCATGAAGTCACCAATGTGTTTGATAGTTTTGCTACAACAGATACATTTTTGCTTGTGCACTGGATACTAAACTGAGGTTAAAAACGGTCAATCTGCCAAAGAACTTTTAATCAAAAAGGAAGAGAATCAGCCTTATGTTCACGCATCTTCAGGTGCCTTTAAAGAAACACCCCTTAAATGACACTTGTCAAGTCTGAATGATTCTTTGAGTAGATTTCCCAGGTTTGGGAAACTACAATTAAGTATGGTAGGAGACAAGAAACAGAAGATTTAATAACTGAATTAGTCAAAGCAGAAATATTATGAGCTAGGCTTGAGAGAGATAGTGAGTAGCAAGCAAGCTTATTTTTCTCCTGATAGCTCAGGACTTTGCAGTCCTTGAGGTTTTGAAACACTGTTGCGAGGTCATAACAGGAAGTGCAATCAAGAGCTTTTCCTTCCTTTTCCTCCTTCAAATCATCTTAAACCTACTGCTTTTTGGAGAGGGGCTGGGGGGGGAGCTGGGAGAACAGAATATTGGGAAAGAGCTTGCACATGTGTGTTTCTTTAGCAAGACCTACACATTGTTAGTTTCTCTTTTCTTGCATTCTTCTTTCTCATTTCTGCAAATAATTGTCTTTTTTCCCCTTTTCTGCCTGCAGAACATTGTTTCCTTAAATATCCTCCTTTGCATATGCCTGTTTTTTTATTTGAGGATTTGCTTTAAAGCCAATTGGCTGGATGCCCTCATCTTGAGATCTTATGGGAACTACCAGGATTTGGTTGCTGATAAGAAAAAGGGATGGGGAAGTGGGAGAAGGGAGGCGTGACTTTTTAATGAATTGAACAGAAACCTAGAGATGACTCTTTGCAACCTAATTGACTGTGCAGTGCAATATGTTACAGAGGCAAATGTGCCATAAATCGAATCTATTTACCAATCCTATTTTTCATGAAAAACAAGCTGTCAGAAAAGAAATGTCATAAGTTAATTTGCCTGTAAAAACAACTTCCAATTTGTTGGCCAAAGGTCAAAGAATCTCTCTCTCTCTCTCTCTCTTACCCCTTTCCCCCCCCCTCTCTCATACCCCCCCCCCACCTACTGCTACATTCTTCTGGACATAGAGCTGTTATGTTGCTCCTGGGATCTGTTGAAGTTATTCTTCCAGCTTAAAGCCCTGTCACACTGGCTGACGGATGCAAAACATTTGTAAAAAGGACACAGCGGATGAGAAAAATGTTCCATCCATTGTTATCCGCTCTCAAAAGGGGCAAAAATTTGCATAACCAGAGCGGATAACACGGAAAGGAACGGACGGGGGGAGGACGCAGGGCGGATGGAAAGCGGATGCGGAATGGAAGCCTAGCGGATGGAAGTGGATGAGAGCAGGTAGGTCCCCTCTGCGAATGTTTTTTCCGTTTTTATGCTTTGTTTGCGAGCTACATCCACTTTCATCCTTTCTCCGTCCATGCTACTAATGCTGCGCGTCCGTTCCGCTTCCTCCCTGCGTCCATTTACTGCTGGAGTGGATTTGAGTTGCGCAGATGCACAGCGGATGCCTAGCGGATATAGCGGATGCATAATGGATGACAATGGATGCAGAACGGATGTTCCCCGTATGCCTAGCGGATGCAGAACGGACGCGTTGGATACATTTTCCGCTCAAAACTTTTGAGCAGCTCAAAATTTTTTGAGCAGATGAAATATCAATAGACGGATGCTGGACGGATAGAGATGATGAAAAACGGAGGCAGTGAGTACAGAACGGATGCATCGCGTTAACCAAAGGATGGCAAGTGTTTCTCTCCGTTTTACATCCTCTTTCCATCCGTTGGTGCAGTGTGACATGGGTTTTAGGAGGCACAAACCAGATCTGAATGATCCTACTACCACTAGAAACACTTTGGCCTTTGCTTTCCACATCCTCTCCAGTACCTTCTTCAGGCCAGCTTCTCATACTCTTTCTTTCTGCTGCTGCTGCTGTCCCTTGGCACTACTACAACTATCACTACTGCAGTCTTCTGGTCCTTGTTTATTACCATGATCTCTGGTTTATCATACCTGTACTTTCAGTACCTGCCTACCTGTATCTGGAAGTCCTACAGGCTCTTAACCCTGTTATTTTCCACAATGTTCTGTGAAATCTTCCAACTGGATGTGGGGAGGATCTAGACTGTCTGAGGCCTCACTACATAGTCTGCACCTCGGGGTCTGTCTAGTGTGGTAGACCCCTGTTTTTATGAATCTGGTACTTGGTGCCTGTTCTTGTGTGCCTCAGTGCTGTTGGTAGTCCAGCCCTTTGGGGCACTGATAGAGTTTCCCAATGTCAGCCACTTCAGAAAGAGAGAGAGAGGAAGGATGCTGAAACTCTTCAGTTCCTTTTGACAGAGATTGGACTGGGGTAGGCAGGTCTGGCTTAATGTGAGACCTGCCCCAGTCCAATCCCTTAGGAAAGAAAAGCTTTTGACACCATTTGGTTAAAGCAAAGGGTTCTATTACTAAGGATGTTGGTTGCAGTAAAGTCAAGGCAACTCTGAAATCTACCACACTTGCTAGATACAAAAATAAGGTGTAGGTTTATTCCCAGTTCATTCCTTCCCCCATGACCAGTCTGTTTCTAGGAAGCTGAGCTCCCCAAGATGTTTTGAGAACACTGAGATGTTTGGGGGTAATCTGCATATTTCTCAGGGTGCCTGGCTGGCTGCTCTGGTCTTATCACCTGTCATTTCCCCCTCCCGATTTCCTATCATGTATACACAAAGTTTTACTGCCCTTTTCTTACTGCCCTTTTATTCCCCCCCCCCCATTCTTCTTTTGATGCCTGTGGGGCACCAAGTCGAGCCAGGCAGAGCTGACATTCTGCCCCCCTTGACAGAGACATTCGTCCTGCAAAAGAGAAAAAAAGGGGGGTGGGAGGGAGAGATACACAAAATTTCTCAATTAATAAAACACTTCAATGCAGCTTATCTGGATAATGGTCATGGAATTTTTAAGCAGTTTGGGGGCTTTAATATGTTGGGAGTTGACCCATTCAATTACTAAGGGGAAGGGGGAAGTCTTTCCAGGCTACCAAATACAGGGTTTTTCCCCCAATGTATGCAAGACTTTAGAGTACCATTTAAATTACCAGCTAGTTAGGTTTTCATTTTGGCTTGTGCCCAGGTGATGACTGGAGCTGCCAGTTGCCTGGAGGGGATGACTGGTTTAATGACTTCTGCCTTTGAACTATTGTTGTGCAGCAGGCTGGATGAAGAATCTGCTAGAAAGTTCCTACCCATAAATGTGAGGTGCCTAAATGGGAGGTGCCTAAATGTGAAGTTGAATCAGTTAAAGTAGTGATGCAACTGAACCTGTTTGGGTGATAATCTCCAGGGAGTTTTCAAGGCTTCTAAACTGTTATGGTAAGTCCACGCTTTAAATGGGATTTTCCCTAGAACAGGGTGTCAAATTTCGAGGGCTGGATCAGAATTGTAGTTCTCTCTATAGGCCAGCTGGGTGGAGGGTAATACAGGACGGAACCTCTTACAGTACCTTGCTGGCCAACCCTCCCACCCTCCGCCCCCCCATTTCAGGCAGCAAAGTGCTGCAGGAGGCCATCCAATCTGAAAATGGGCCACACAGAGGCCACACGTGGCCCCCCCCACACACACCATTTTGGCTGTCAGAGGCACCACGGGCTAGTCCTTTGCTATTTCCAGGCTGGTCCCATGGGGCGGATTTAAGCACTCCATGTGCCGGATCTGGCCCCATGGGCCTTGAGTTTGACCCCCCTGTTCTAAAAAATGCCTCCAAGTCCACCCTTCTCCCAGTCTGCCCATCTCTGCTCCATCTCATTTAGCTTTTTGAAAGCATAGGTGCAGGGCTGCAGGACTCCTGGCTCGTTTTTCTGTAGAAGCGCTGTGTCCATTGCAACATCACTGGCATCAGCCTGAAGGATGAATTGGGGTCTGGGTGTTTCAGCACTGGCTCCATTGTGAACAAGTGCTTAAGCTTTATGACTGCAGCCTGGCCTTCCATAGTTCTTTTAAGCAGCTGGCTGGGTCTGGGTTTCCCCTCCACTTTTGCCTTTAGCAGGTTGGTAATGTGGGGGCTGGAGCTATCTGGGCAAACGAGGGCATGAACTGGCAGTAAAAGTTCACAAATATCAGGAAGTTTTGTAGTTGCTTCTGGGTGCAGGGAACAGCCAACTTTAGTACTGCCGACACCTTTTCAGAGTACATTTCTATCCCCTCATGGGAGAAGCAGTAGCCCAAATAGTCAATTTTACTCTGATGAATTTGCATTTGGACAGTTTGGCCTATAGTCTGGCCACTCAAAGCTTCCTGAGCACAGTTCTGGTTAGTTTTATGTGTTCTGCCATTGTCTCAGTAAGATTAAAATGTCACCAGGTAAACTAACACCTCCTTGTACACATGTTCATACAGTACTTCATTTATTAGCTGCATAAAAACAGCAGGGGCCCCTTGCAGTCCAAAAGGGAGGACCCAGAACCGAAAGCATTCTGAGGGGCAATTGAAAACTGTTTACCACTCATCCCCTCAGCAATATGCTTCCTGCAAATCCAACTTAGTGAAGAACTGTAGACCAAGCAGTCAATCTGGGGAGGTATATTGTCTCCCTGGAGCAAAAATCAAAGCTGTAACTGAGTAGCTTACTAAAATAACCAACCCCGCAGAAGTGCTTTATACTAAAATTGAGGGAGGGAAGGCAAGCTTCATGACCTTTAAAACCTAATTCCAAGCAAAAACCATCAGATAACCAATCACATAAGGAGGTAGGGAGTAAAGAGAAAGAAGAAACAAAAGAAAAACGTACTGAAGTAGAGTGTGATGAAAACGATGGGAATCTCAATAACAACACAGGAGATACAAAAAACATACAGAAGACCCATAAAGGACTCAAATGCGTATTCACTAATGCTCATTGTTTAGGGATAAACCAGGGTAACTTAAAGCATGAATGGAGATATGATATAGTTGTCATTACTGAAACTTGGTGGGATGAAACTCATAACTGGAATGTACTGAGAGAAGAATACAAACTACAGGTAGTTCAATTTATGACCACTCCGTTTCACTGTAGAGGCCTTCAGGAAAGGCCTTTGCAGATGAGAAAAGGGTTCTGGATTGACCTGTGTGTCACCCCGGCCTCCATTTTGCCTAGCAAACCTAGCAGTAAGGCACTCACTTACAGCTCCTTTTCATCCTGCCAGTAACGGCCTGGCTGAAAGAGCATTCAGATCAGTTAAGGAGGCCCTGGCACGGTTTGGGCCCATAGATTGGCACTCTAGGCTCGCTAAGTATCTCCTGACCAGCACACAACTCCCTGTGCCACTACTAATAGGTCTCCGGCTGAACTTCTCATGGGTAGATACCTGAGGACCACCCTAGACAGACTCCATCCGCATTATGCCCCAGTCACGCCCTTGGGGTCAAATAGCTAGGCAAAGGAGTTCACTGAGAATGACCAGGTTTAATCTCAGAACTATGCAGGACACCCCTTATGGATGCCTGGGCAGATTGTGGCAGTAACCGGTCCTAAGTCTTACAGGGTCCAACTGCAAGAAGGGTGCATCTGGCGCCACCATATCGATCAACTTAGAAGGCGTTGGAGTTCGTCTGCAGATGGCCCTCAAGACATTTCTGCAACAGAAAAGCCGCTGGCGCCCAAAGAAACTTCCCATAGGTATGACAGAAATGCAAGCCTACCTGAACAGCCATCTGTCCCTCAGCCAGAGACACCTGAAGCCGAGACGCCAGCTTCGTCGGCACCAGAAGTTGCCCAGCAAGCATAGAAGTTCCTTCCAGCAGCAGCTTCGTCAGGACTTAGAAGATCTGGCCACCTGCGCAAGCGCCTAAGTTATCTGAAGGACTACGCATGCTCCGTTCTGGGGGAAAGGAGTATGGTGTTCGGAAAAGACTGAGCTGAAGTCTTCACTCCGGTCTGTGTTTCCAGTGGGAACACGGACCGTTCCTATTTGCTGATGCTGTTTGACAGCCAGCTATAAAAGGGAGCTGTCAAACGGCATCAGCTGTTGTCCGCCAGCTGGCTGCCTTGTTAGCGCGGTAGCCGCAGCAACCCTTTATTGCTACAATAAAGTAAGAGCTGAAGTTTGCTCCGTGTTTGCCTCAGGTTATTTTGCCGCTCTACAACATGAAGTATGGTTGTGGGTTAGCAATATGCCACTTTTAGAGAGTAATCTTTAGCAAATGGAGTGCCTGTTCTTTCAGAGACGTTGTGAAGTCTAGTTACTATTATTTTAGAAGTTTCCATCAAAATGATCAAAATGAACCTGTTGTATTATAGCACGACAGCTGTTGCATATTTGATATTTGGTTGTGACAAAAAGCTATAAAGAAAATAGTTATATGGGTATGATATTAGGCCTGTGCAAGTTGCCTTTGATTTATCTCAATGAAGCCCATCAGTGTTACGAAAGTGACATTCTGCAGATCGTTGAGGAACATGTTTTGCCTCAATAAGGCACTTCCCATTACTGGAAAGTCTCTATGTAATATCCAGAAGAGGTGGTGAGTGAAGCAATATGGCTACTTTGTTCTATCTTTAGAAGGAAGGAATCGGGTTCCTTCAGAAACCCAAATTTAGATCATAGACCATCACAATTTAAGCATGATTATAAGTGTTTATAGCTATTGATTGACTTAGAATTCCCGAGTTGGCTCCATAATTTAGCGAGACAACAAATTATACCTCTCCCCCCTCCCTCTATTTATTCTGCATGTGTTTGGGTGTCTTGTCTCTACTAGTACTACATTACTATATTACTGCACAGCTCAGAAGGCTCTCATCGTTTGACCTTCAGGTGTCAAGATTCTCCCAGGCCACAAACTGGTGCACAGGATCCCCTCCCAGACACCCATACATTCCAACCATTCCAATCCCCTTCCCTAGTTTCTGTTGTCTGGCTGTGAACGAAAGTACAGAGTGTGATCTGGACTATTACAATTACTCTTGACACGTCCATCCTTCAGAAGAAAGATTAGCCCTACAAAACAGCAAATATACATGAGGTTACATTACACAGAAATTTATGTATTGGCATCCTACCAGGTGGAATGTTTGGCATGGAACTTGTGAATAAGTCTAGATGCCCTAACATCTTTTGCCACCATCCCTCTGCAACTTCCGTTTATAGTACATGGAGTCAAAGTTTTCTTTGATCTCAAATTGTTCTTCCTTCACTAGGATGAGAGGATGGCGGCGGCTTCGTAATAGGCCTTAACAACAAGCTATGGAAAAGTTTCAACAGACTACAATGAAACACTGGAAGGATGTGCCTGAGGCTTTTAGGCAGCTCTAATTCCACTGTCACCAGACTTATGATAAGGACAATTGGAAAAGGTTCTATGTCCTTGGGTCCCAGTTTTTTGCAGGGTTGCCTCAGGTTCAAAAACTTCATGGACAGGTAATACTTTCCTACTCTGAAGTCCCTCTGGGGTGCCCTCTTCTTGTCTGCTTGTCTCTTCTGCACTTCCCTCACTTTTTCTAGCACCTTTCAAATGTGGCTTGCAAAGTATCTAGCTACTTGGCCCATGAGACTGAAAAGGGTCTCTCCTGAGGGAGTTCTGACATAGGAACAAACTCTCACTCAGTGGCCACTCGGAAAGGAGTAACTATAGTGCTAATATGCATTGAGTTATTATAGACCATATAATATTCATATTCTGTGAATTGCAGAAGCTCAGTGCAATTGGTTTGTGATAACTCACACAACACCACAGGTATTACTCTAGGACTGAGTTCATACATTCACAAAGCTTGTTTGTTTGAGGATGAAGGGCAGAGCTAAGTCCTTGGGAGGAGTCTATCAAATGCAGGAATTCCCACCAAAACTTTAACATGAATTTACACTTCCCAGTCTGAGATGATATTCTTTGGGACCCCATGCAGCTGATATACAAGCTGCAAGAATAGCTTAGCCAAGAATCAGGCTTAAGGAATCCTGGGACATGCCACAAAATGGGCTTGTTTGGAAAACAAGTGAATAATAGTCCAGATCATGGTATTCCCAGTACTTCCTGGCAGCTCCACAATAAAGTCCATATAGATTTCCTCCCAGGGATTTGTGGCATTGGCCACTGACTGAAACAGTCCTGGGAGTTTACCAGGCAACTGTTTAATCAAAGCACACATGGAGCACCTAGCTATGTCCTTTTTCATCTTTGGCCACCAGAACTTCCTCTTCACTAGGTGGAGAGTTTTTTAAAATCCAAAATGCCCTGCTGCCTGAGCATTGTGACTTCATTGTAGTATTAGAGTCCTCTGGCTAGCCAGTCCACATCCATGCCGGTTCCTTCTTCATCAACAGATCACCTCTATGCTGTTGAAATCACTAACCACCCATCAAAGCATCTCTTAATGGTTGTGCTCAATCTTTGGCTCGCTACAATGGTGGTGCCCTCTACTGCCTCCTGAGGGCTGGCACTGTGAACTATCTGGATGGAACTATCTGGATGGAATTAACGACATCCTCTTGGGCACTGTTGCACTGTGTTATCTGGAAATGAGCATCTGCCAGGAAATCCACCGCCCCTCATTAGATAGCAGAGAGTGAAGTTGAAATGGTTGACATATTGAGCCCACTGGACTCAATAGGTAACAATTTATAGGGGGCCCTCAATGCCTCCAGATTCTTGTGGTCTGTCTATACCTTAAATGGAATCTTACTGCCCTCTAGGAATTGCCTCCATGTTAGGAGGCCTCTTTGGATTTCATAGGCTTCTTTTTCTCAAATAGCCCATCATCTTTCAGTTTCAGAAAGTTTGCAGGACATATAGGTACAAAGCTGCAGCTCCCTCCTGCATTCTTCTGAAGCAAGACAGTGCCTACTGCTACAGCACTAGCATCTGCCTATAACACAAAAGTCTCGTCTGGGTCGGCATGTTTTTGGACTGGTTCAACAGCACTTCTCCCACCCCAGTTACTGCCACTGTCATCCCCAATGATGTAGCCGACCAAATCTCCAAACTGCCAAACTTTTCTTTCAGCTGCTCCATTGATTGGCTGCGGGTAGCAACCAGAAGCTTCCCCTCAGCTGGTTTGTCCTACTCAGCCAGTTGCCTCATTTTTCATCTGCTCCTTTGGACCATGTTGACTCCCGAGGGATTGGGGGGGGGGGGAGTTTCCTTGGCTTCCACCACCTTATCCACATTCACTGCACAATGGGTTTTCTGTTTGGGATGCACACTGGCTGGTTGTGCCCTTCTATAGTTTAGCGGAGAGGTTCCCAATGTGGGGCTGTCATCCCACAGTGGGGCAATTTGATTTTCAATGGGGGCAATTCGAAAATGAGCTCTTAACTGAATTTTTGAAAGCCCGAGAACTGTTCTTATATATTTGTGATGAAACAGCTGTGTTTCATTTACCTATTGTTGTTTTTGATAAAAGTGCATTTCCTAGGGCCTGGTCTGAAAAGGATATGCCATAATGTCAACTGGGGGGGGGGGGTAGGGAGCAACTGCCAGCCAACCAGATGTGTTCCCACTAAATATCATGGGACTGGCAGAGTCTCTCTCTTTCCTGTGGGCTTTGCTGCTGGGTGGTTGTAGTGAGAGCTGCTCTGTGGGGAGACAGAGTAGATGGCTGCTGAGGGAAGCCCAGCAGTGAGGACACAGAACCAAAACCCAAGTTGAAGTAAGAAATTGTTAGATTTAGATTTATTTTTAGTCTGTATTTTCCCAGGCCGTGTTTTACAAGACTTTTCCTCTCGCAGCAATCTGGACCACACATACGTCGTCCTTGCCAGGCCTGTGTATGTACATTTTCCTGGGAGTAAGACCCATTGAAGACAATGGTACTTGCTTCTAAGTAGACACACATAACATTGGATTGTAAATATGATCTTGAGGTGAACTGAAATTGGATTTTGGATTGTTAGGTACCTTTATTTCAATATGTATAGTAATTAATATGATCAAAGTATTACAGAAAAAGTTTTCATTAAAAATATTTTATATTTATGCATTTCAGTTTATCATATGTTTATTTGCTGTTTTTCATTACTATTATTTTTTAAGTCCCTAGGTACTTCTACTGTCTTTTGTTCTTTTATTTTTCTCTTTCATGGATGCCATATTCTTTGGAACCTTGTTTAAACCAAGTTAATGACCTTTTAGGCTTCCTCCACATGAGTAGGAGCTCACTTTTTGAATAGTAAGAATTATATGTCATGGAGGAGGGCATCAGGATTTTAGAGATACTTAAGGGGGGCATGGCCAAAAAAAGCTTGGGAACCACTGGCTTCGAGCCTCATTAGCGCTTCCCAAGCCAGGATTTCTCCTAGCTTCTTCCTCTCCTCTGAATCTTTGTCTGCCACCAACATCTCAGTGTTGTTGATCTCCTGGTGGGATTCTGATAGGCCACATGAGAAGTTGCTTAATGTCAACCATCCCACTGGCATATGCAGCAAAAGAAACCCCTGAGACATTATTTTACTAAGAGTATTACTGTAGAAAGCAAAACCAGTTCTGACTTTTCACACAAAGATTGCATAGCTACATTCCTCCTTTTTCCTCTCTGTGTCACCCACTGTTCAATCCAGTGCAATCTCTTTGTTTTGGGAAACAGTCTGCTCAGCTCAGAAGGCTCTCATCATTCGACCTTGAGGTATCGAGATTTTCCCAGGCCATAGAGTGGTGCAAGGAATTCCTCAGTTCCCTTCCAGCCACTCATACATTCCAACCATTCCTCCACTCTCCCTAGTTTCTGTTACCTGGCTGCGAGAGAAAGTGTGGAGTAAGTCAGCTTTAACAAATATATTGAATTGGAACAAAGAAATACAGCTTACCAGCCTTTTACAAAATGATGATTTCAAGTACAGTCTTAAAAAAATCACTCACTGATTTCCTTTGTGATTCACATATATTTACTTTTGGAGTTTACAATCAGTGCATGTAAATCCAGTATAAGTCATTTATTACTTTTAAGAAATTTCATACTATTTTTCTGACAAATTTTGATTTTTGCAAGTATTAGAATAATGTGTTTCAATTCCTTTGTGATTCTGTTTCCTTTGAAGCAGCTTCACAAAGTGACGGTGTTCCTTTGTTTCTAAAAGTAGAGTGAAGTGGTTCCATTGATTCATTAATTTGCTTTATTTATCCCCAAATGGCATCTTCTGACATTTATAACACCAGGAAGAGGTTTTCTTCTCCCTTCACTTCACAACTGTCTCCCCTTACTTCTCAGTAAAATTTCAGGTTGCTCTGAATCATAAGTTTAGCACTGTACCAGAATAGTGCTAAATCCATTAATTTTGTCCCATAATGATTGGGTAAAATCACTTAATGTCTGAATCCACTTTGTGTCCATCTTTTATTTCCTGATGCTTTAATCTAGCTGACCTTCAAAAACCCAGTAAGAAGTTATTTAATAGTTATTGGATTGTGTTAGAGGATTTACTGAAGAGCTTACTTGTTGAAAAAGGGCAAACCGTTGGGAAAAAACCCAGATAATATAAAATGCATTTTACAAATTACTTAATTTGTTGTTACTTTGAATGGACTAACATGAAAAAATGTTTTTTTCTCCTCCTCCACAGCACACACACACTTTCAATGTCAACACACTTTTAAATAACAATGGGATATTAAGGGAACAATAGTATGTATTCATTGATAAGACAATATGCCAAGAATGGGGCCTTATGAAAAGAAAAGAAATAAGGCACAATGAAGCAGCTTTCGACATGAGATGAACAGTCCTTTCTCCTTTCTGATTCTCACAGTACTTGATAGTATCTCTAAATGGTATTGATGTTGGGATTACAAATAATAACTAGCACCCTGGATGACTTCAGTCAGGTGAATCTAAATTGGACCACTTAAGCTCAGTTTCTATAATAGAAGGCCTTCTGTAAACCCATGCAATTTTTCAATGCTGTAGTAAAAAAATAATTTCTTTGGTAATTAATTTGACTTAATAATATCTTTATGGTTGCTTTGTAAGGACAAGTTTTTTCATTAAAATTTTACCTTGTGGCAACGGAACCTCCTTACCATGTCTATGGTTGGCCTTTTTTATCTAGTCTAGCACCATAGTCTTGAGGCAAACCCAGGATTACTCATCCTTGGAAATTATGCTTAATAAAAATCATCTTTTTGAATACTATTATGACTTTAGGATATGAATCAAACTTATATATATTATGTATGCTGGAGACCAAACCAGTATTTCATGTTATTTTATGTCTGGAGGTATCTTGAATTGAAACTGAACCCTATCAGGGTAGAAGGTGAAATTGAAAAGGGGCTCCAGATATTGCTTCTTGTTGCATAGTGAGTCAGATGTTCAAACTGGACTTGGTATTTTTATCAACCTATGGAATCCTTCCCAAGGGATAGACAGATGTGGATATTTTATGGTGTTAGAGGTAGTCTGTACAACTTAAGCAAAGCCTTTTGCAAAATTCAGAATGACTGTGTTAAATTGAAAAGGGCAAAGCACGGATTGCATTTTTATGGCGGGAAGAGGGAAAGATCTGTCCATCTGCCTCTCTATCTCTTGCTCCATTTATCTGGCAAAAGAGATGATGCAATGTTGCCAGATTGGGTGGGACCAAGTGGCTGGCCTGTTGAAGAAGTATTGGTGTATTTGAGGAATTAAAGCAATAAAAACTTTTGTGAGATGGATGGTAACCATTTCAATCTTTAGTTTCAGAAAACAAAAACAAAAACAAACCCTGCTGGGGGAGGAATTGTGAGAGAGTATGATGCAACAAAATGGATGCCTGAAATATGACAAAATAAAAAAAAATGCATTGTATTTTTGCAACCCAATTAAAGCAGCAAAATTTTGGAAACATCTGGTAATAGGAGCCCTGACTGCTTTTGGTCCATGATCTGACCAAATCTGTAATTAGAGGAGATTTTGGCATACCTGACTTTGCTCAGGATCAGCACACAGCCGTTTAAGTTCAGAATAGCAATAGCACTTCAACTTATTTACCACTTCACAGCGACTACAGCCCTCTCTAAGTGGTTTACAGAGTCAACATATTTTCCCCAACAATCTGTGTCCTCATTTTACTGACCTTGGAAGGATAAAAGGCTGAGTCAACCCTGAGCCAGTGAGACTTGAACTGCCAAGCTGCTGGCTTTTGGCAGTCAGCAGAAGTAGCCTGCAGTGCTGCATCCTAACCACTTCAGCATCATGGCTCTTAATATTGAATATTGAATTCTCTCTCTGCATTTAAGGTAAGAAAAAAAAAGTAAGATGAAGCCCCTCTCTAACCTACATGCAATGGTCCAGTAAAGAGTCAGAAACTCTTGTCATTACCTCTTATTTTCATAAAAGTAGAAAGAACTGTTATATTTTAAATGTTCAGTATAACTGTGTTTGTCCCTAAACAATGCAAGAGATTCACAGAAAGGTAACTGTACTCTGTTTCTTTTCCCAGTGCATAGGGCTCATGATAAAACTAGCTGACTAGCTAACAAAATAGAGTCAAAATGTAGTTTAAGCAGGGTAATAGGAGAATATTAGATAATGAAAAACAGCTGGATGACTTTGGGCCAGTCATTTTATCTTCACCATGTTAGGCATATATGGTAACTTGAGCTGACCAATGATAAAGACAGGATAAAAATGAAGTAAAAAATAAATAAAATAAACATAATAAAATAAAATAGAAGCTGAGCAGCCTCCTTTGTATTAATCATCTGCTACATCTATTTATATTTTTATATGCTTGCCACAGTAAATAAACAACAAGAACTAGATATTTTGAATGCAGCACTGAGCCTTTCATGTAATCTTTATTTACAAAATGCTTGCATCCTACTTAAGTTTCATGTACATATTTTGAAAATCAAATCAAAATCAGAATGGCAGCATGCCTCAAAAGGAAGGAAAAGGTCAGATGCAACAGCCATCAGCCTCCCTGCTGCCCACCCTATGGCTGCCATTTTAGAAACCCATCCTCAGTACTCAAAATTTGAAATATACTTGGAAATATATCTGTTAGCTCCAAAACTTATCTAGAGCATTCAAGGAAAAAAAAATAGGCTAGTTGGTTCCATCTCCTCATTAAAAGCAAACTGAAATGATCCTTGGTGCAAGGAATGCTCAGGTTTATTCTCTACTTGGACTAGTACTGTGAAAACTATAACATTTGGCTCTGAACTTGCCTGCTGAACTTTTTCGGAATTCAGAAAATGTAAGCAGGAAGTTTAGTAAGTTCTTTAGGGCCAATTTGTTCCAAGATTCTTCCACTTTAGGAAAAAGCTGGAAGGACTCTGAACAAGTAAGAAGCAATTTTTTGTACATCATACAAAGGCTTTGCAATCATATGCATGTTAGCTTTCATAGATTTTTAAACAGTAAAGCTAAGGAATAACTTAATCCTGTCTCATTCAGTGGGCTGGGAATAAGATGAAAAAATAGTTGTGGAGGTGCTTGTTTATATTATGATTAGGTGAAGCAGGAAAAGACCCACAGTCAAAGGTGTTGCTAATTCAGTATTGAATTCAGCTATATCTTAACCATAAGCATGCAGACCTTGCATTTCTGCAAGCAAACAAAGCTTGGAATAGATTGCAGATACAAAGCATTTCATAGCAACATTAGCCTTCTATGACAATAACTAACAGGCACCAAAACAATGACCCACTGATTGTCCAACTGATAGAAGAAGAGAAAACACCTTGAAAACAGGATTGCTGTAAAACAGCCTTGCTGTTTGTCAGTTTGAAGAGAGAAAGAAAGAGGAAGGAGAAAAAGAAAGCTTTTTCAATTACTCTGAGACAAAATGGTAGGTGCTGGGTTTTTTCCCTTAAAAAGGAGTGGCAATGTTATCAATTCACATCAGAATGCTTTTCCAGGTCATATGTTTCAAGAGCAAACTAGATTATATACTAGAAGCATAGTGGCCTTTAAGATGCAATATAGTAATTGTTCTTTTTTTCCCCATACATTACTCTGTGTGCAGCTTGACCTGAAACTAATGCTTTACTAGCTGGATGTTTTATTAAAGGAACAGGATGGGTGAAACTGGGAAAAATAGAAATACATACAATAAGAACCCAAATATAAAATAGGCAGGGATTTAAAAAACCAAATATGTGAAGTTTCATATCCACCAGATTCAGCTTTGCACCTTACCTGCATTCTGTCATCAGTGGGGAAAGGGATGGAGAACAAGGGGGGAACAAGTTGTCAGGTTGCTGTAAACTTTTATGCAGTGGTGGGATTCAACTTTTTTTTACCAATGGTTCTGTGGCCATGGTTTGGTGGGTGCACTTTGCATGCCCGCAGAGGGTTTGATACTGACCTTCTCCTGCAATTCTGCACTTCCCTGTGTGTTCAACAGCTGACACACGGCAATCCGCTGTGCTGCATGAAGCAGCTGAGCTTCAAAACCAGGAAATAAAGGTCAGTATAGAGCCGGGGTGGGCGGATGGGCCTAGCAGCTGATCATCAGAGTGAACCAGTTTGCTCACAGATGATCCTTGGAGCTACTGGTTTGGCCGAACTAGGCCAAACCAGTAGAATACCACCCCTGCTTTTATGATGGGAAATTGGGAGGGGAAACTGACAATTGAGGAAGAACTAACTCATCTGAAATCCAGTTCACACTGGTGCTGGCTTCTTCAAGGCTGCTTGCCCTGAGTGTGGAATTTTACCAGCTCAAACACCTCAGAGTTTCTCATAACACCTCAGCAGTGCTGGATTGGCTACGCACAGATAGACTATTGAGGGGAGGGTTAAGAGTAATCAGGGGTTTTAGCTTTGTGTTGACAGGTATGAATTTTAGATTCTGCTTGACTCTACTGCAACCAGTATTCCTTTTAATAAAAGCGTCTTTTAACTTCATATGGAGTTAAGAGCTTTACTTCCCTAAGGGATCAAATTGGGACAGGTCTGACACCAACTATGAATTGCTTATTGAATCAAAACTTTGCATTCCTCCGGACTATTTTGGCCTTGATCAATATAAGAACAAAAACAGTGTTCTTTATAGAATGGTATACTCCAAACAATGCAATCTGATTGGACAGTATTGGATTGGTTCATTAGGAACCAATCCAAAAGAGCCGCTGAAAGGCGGCAAAGTCAAATAGCTGCCATTGGCTATCAGCCGGCAGGCAAGCCTGTATGAAAAGGCTGCCACGGCTTCAGCCAAACCGTTCCGTTACTGTTAGCTTAACTGAATAAAGACTTTGTTGTTGGAACCCGGTCTACCTCGCCTTTTTTCCGGACAGAACACTGGCGACGAAGGTGGGATCGTCCTAAACGTGAGACCGAGCATGCGGCAGAAAGAATTCCAGACTGAAAGTGATGGCTGGGAATAACGCGCCTCCCACACCCTTCAATCCCAATGAAGGGGATTAGGAATCATAAGTAGACCGTTTCCTGATGTTTTTAGAGAGAAACGAAATGGAAGAGATCTCAGACCAGCGGAAGAGGGCTGTATTCCTAACGCATTGTGGATCAACCGTATTCAAAATGGCCAAAGCATTGGCGAAGCAGAGAGACGTGAAACAAATGACCTGGTCTGAACTTCACCAAATGTTAAAGGCCCACTACGCACTGGTAGTTTCAAATCTCATCAAATGGCACGAATTCTACAAAAGGGATCAGAAGGACGGCGAGACCATTGCTGACTTCGTGACAGCTCTCCGACAACTGGGGGGAGCTTGCGAGTTCCTGAACTTGGATGAAGCCATGTGAGATCGAGTTGTCCTAGGTTTGAGAGACTCTAACTTACAAAGTAAACTTCTAAATAAACCCAATATAACAGTGGCTGAAGCAATCACAGAAGCCACAGCAGCAGAAGCTGCGAAAAAGTCAGCGGCCACTATGAAGCAAATGAACTCAAATAATGATGCGACAACCCTGTCCAGAGGAAAGAAGCAAGCTCCCACCACAACTCATCACGAAGAGTTCGACAGTTCATCAGAAATGGAAGATGAGGACGATGAGGTCCACCGCCTGTACACCAACAAAAAAAGGCGCAAAAAAAAATTGGCGGGAATGCGTTGGCTGCGGGGGAAACCACCCTCGAGCCGATTGAAGATTCCTTGATGCCATCTGCCGAGCTTGCAAGAAGAGGGGACACATCGAAAAAGTCTGTAGGAATCGAAAAAATAACAGCCCAAACAGACGCAGTAACTCCCCATTACCAGCTGAATCAAAGCAAGCCGAAAAGAAATGGAAGCGCAACAAACGAACCGGCAACCGAGAAAAGACCCATCAAACTGTCACTATTGGAAGCGCCCAGACGGAAAGCAGGAAAAAGCTCAAAATTGTTGTAAAAATTAAAGGAAGCCCCTGCGAGATGGAAGTCGACTCAGGATCCTTCCTGTCAATGGTGTCTTGGAACACAATCAGATGGCTGGTTCCAAACATCAAATTAAAAGAACTCCAGAAACAAAAATTAATTTTAAAAGACTACCAAGGAAACCAAATCCCTGTGGTAGGTCTAGGACATTTCTGAGTCACATACAAGCAGCACGCTGAAGTCCTGCCTCTAACAATAGTCGACTGGGACCGCCCCAGTCTCCTGGGCATCGAATGGTTCGTACCATTGAGCATCGGAATGACCGGGGTAAGCCGAGTAGCCGCAACCAACTGGGAAGAGAGCCTGATACATGAGTTCCAGGACGTCTTCAACGGCACCTTAGGCAGGTACCGGGGGACCCCAATTTCCTTTAGTTTAGACCCTCAGGTAGCATCTAGAAGATTAAAAGCCAGACAAGTCCCCTTTGCTTTAAAGGCCAAAATAGATGAACAGTTAAATAAATTAATTGAGCAAGGGGTCATAGAACCAATTGACCATGCTAGATGGGAACACCAATAGTAACACCTGTGAAACCTGATGGGTCGGTATACATCTGTAGAGACTACAAGGCTACCCTGAACCATGCATTGCAGCAAAGCGCATACCCTCTACCAATCGTGCAACATTTACTGCACTCGCTAGGGGGAGGAAATTTTTTTGCCAAGCTTGATTTAGCCCAAGCATATCAACAGCTTCCAGTAGACCCAATAACGGCCGAGGCACAGACAATAGTAACTCACAGAGGAGCATTCAAATGTAACAGACTTCAATTTGGAGTGAGTGTTGCCCCAGGCATTTTCCAAAGCCTTATGGAACGCCTATTAAATGGAATTAAAGGGGTCATTCCATATTTTGATGATGTCCTAATTTCAGCTAAAAACATGACCCAATTAGAGACAAGACTGAAAGAGGTGCTAACAAAATTAGAGAATCCGGCCTGAAAGTCAAAAAAGAAAAATGCTGCTTAATGACTGATCGCGTCGAATTTTTGGGTTATTTAATTGACAGAGAGGGTATACACCCTACAGAAAAAAAAGTCAAGGCTATTAGAGATGCACCACAGCCAAAAAACAAAATGGAGTTGCAAGCATTTTTGGGTCTAATAAACTTCTATAACGTATTCCTCCCTCACAAAGCAATGATAGCAGAACCGTTACATCATTTATTGGATAAGAAAACTAGTCGGACTTGGGGGCATAGAGAACAAAAAGCATTCCAAGGCATAAAAAATCTGTTAACCTCAAACACCGTTCTTATGCAGTTTAGTAACACACTTCCATTGATGGTCACCTGTGACGCCTCACCATTTGGAGTTGGTGCCATCCTGAGCCACCAATTGCCTGACGGGAGAGAGGCACCCGTCGTCTTTTACTCAAAAACACTTTCTAAAGCAGAACGCAACTATAGTCAACAAGACAGAGAAGCCCTGGCAATTGTCGCTGGAGTTAAGCGTTTTCACGAGTACCTCTATGGGAGAACATTTTCCATTGTGACTGATCATAAGCCACTACTAGGAATTTTGGAGGGAAACAAACCCACACCAAACATTTTATCTCCCCGAATGACCCGATGGTCAGAATTCCTAGCTGCGTACTCCTACACTTTGATACATCGACCCGGAAAACAGATCTCCCATGCAGACGCATTAAGTCGAACACTGCTGCCAATGACAGAGGACGACCCGGCGCCAACAATTACCACCCTACAAATAGAAGCTGCCCCGAACTGCCAATATCTGCAAATGATGTCACCAGTGCCACCGCTAAAGACCCAGTGACTGCCCACAATTTAAATTGAGTAGGTAAAGGTTGGCCGGAAAACCAAAAAACTGACAACTTTAAACCTTTCCGGACCAGACAGACTGAGGGTGTTTATTGTGGGGTGTTAGGGTGGTAATTCCCTCCAGATTACAAACTAAAGTGTTGGGCATGCTTCATAAAGGCCACCCAGGCATCATGAAAATGAAAAGCCTGGCTAGGGGCTATGTCTGGTGGCCTGGTTTAGACAGAGATATTGAATACTGGGTTGCTCCATGCAATAGATACCAGAAAACCAGGCCATCACCACCACAAGCACCTATAAGGGACTGGGAGACCCCACGAGGCCCCTGGTCTCGAATCCATATTGACTTTGTGGGTCCTACTAAGGGGCATACATTTTTGATTGTTGTAGATGCATACTCAAATTGGTTGGAAGTCGCAGTAATGTCATCTACAACAACCGACGCTGTTATCAAGCAACTAAACAAACTATTCGCAACCCATGGGTTGCCTGACGTCCTAATGTCTGACAATGGGCCACAACTAACCGCTTTACAATTTGAACAGTACCTAGCCTCTTTAGGCATACGCCATGCACTTACCGCGCCAGCCCACCCGGCGGCAAATGGTAGGGCTGAGAGAATGGTCAGGTTTACCAAGGAGGGTTTGGAAAAAATGGACCCAGGGGATGTCCAGGATAAATTGAACCATTTACTCACCCTTCAACATATCCCCCCCAGTACTGTAACTAACAAGAGCCCGACATAATTGTTAATGGGGAGGAAACTTAGATCACATTTGGATAGGTTACATCCAAACTACACCTTTGAGAAACCCCCCAACTCCTCCAGCCGTTTCCGCACGTTTGAAATCAGCAACCTAGTCTATGCAAAAATTTTTACTGGGGACCCTCTTTGGCTTCCAGCCACAATCACACAAATAACAGGCCCCCAGTCCTACCGTCTAACCGTAGATGATGGCAGGGAATGGAAGCGGCACATAGACCAGCTTCGTTCCCGAAATGTCAAGCGAAATATGACCGCGCAACCTCAAACAATAAAAACTGATGAAAACAAAACCAAAGGGGGGGGGGGAATACAAGAAAATAATACTGAAGGAAAAATAGAACTGTTAAAAATAAACCCAGAACATCTAACCAATCAAAAAGAGCAAAAAGAACACTTACGGTTCGATGAAACTGGCAGAAATAATCCACATGAAGAGGAACCCGTCCTGGAAGGGGCCAGCAAAGCCAGTTCGACCTGCCCGGGAAAGCCAGGAGGGAGCGGCAAAACTACCGGCCTGAGCAACTCAAGCGGTAGCAACCTTACTGACTCACCCTACCAGATGTTTCCATGGAGAAGAACCGGAGAGACAGCGATCCCATCCGAACTGCTCAAAGTCTCCAGCAAAAATGAACCACGCAAGTCGAGTCAGAAGAAGCCCCACCTACCTGTGGGACTACGTCACCCATGTAGGACTAAACTAAGGGGGGAGGGGTGTTCTGTATAGAATGGTATACTCCAAACAATACAATCTGATTGGTTAGAAAGAACAGTATTGGATTGGTTCATTAGGAACCAATCCAAAAGAGCCACTGAAAGGTGGCAAAGTCAAATAGCTGCCATTGGCTATCAGCCGGCAGGCAAGCCTGTATAAAAAGACTGCTGCGGCTTCAGCCAAACCGTTCCGTTACTGTTAGCTTAACTTAATAAAGACTTTATTGTTGGAACCCGGTCTACCTCGCGTTTTTTCCAGACAGAACACACTGAACCGGTTTACTTTTTCCAGAGTTCATTTGTTTCAGCCAGTTATGTAAAAATTCAGTCTTTGAGTGAAAGAGCCATTTCCTGACTGTGTTTGGGAACGAAATCAGAATCTACTAAGGAAGTTTATAATGAAGCTTTGTTTCTCCTAACTAGATTATGTTTCATATTCTATATCTCCAATTAAATGAAAATGTTGTATTTATATATATAATGGCAGATACACAATGGATTCTGTTTTTATACATACAGATCTTTTTTCATAAATTTAAGATATTTGTAGTAAAGTTAATTAATGAGACAAAATAGGGACATACAATATCCTTTCTATCCTGTTCCCACCCTTTTTCCCCTTTAGAACTGTTCTTAGAGGGGATGGTAATTTCCACACTTTACTGAGAAAAAAATGGTTTCTATTTTGTCATAATATGACTCTTCCTAGAAGAAACATTTTCACAGTCTGAATGCCCTGATGAACAGAGGGGGAAAAGCCATCTCACTATCACTTTGGAAGTGGGGCTGGGACAGTGAAATGGCAGGAGGACATTGAACGACAAAGAAGGAAAGAAATCCCTTCAACTCAGAAAAATTGGAACCAAAAAGGAATTAAAAAAAAAAGTTGCTGGAAAGCTCTATTGTGCCCCTAAGACATGTAGGATTGCAGGAGGTAAGAAGCAGTTTACTGATTTTTAAAAAGTTGTATTCCAGGACAAAAATATGATTGTTGAAATTTTACACCATCATGCCATTAAATATAACATTTTGTACTTCTTCAGATTTGCAATTACTGATCTTTAAAAATAACCTAGCAACAACTAGAGCCTACTCCTGAGATGGTATAAGTGGTAAAAGGTTTGAAATGACTCCTCTTTCTTCCATAATTACAGTATGCATCGAAGTGTGTCTTATGCTTATATTTTCAAAGCACTAGAATGCAGGGGTGGGATTCAATTTTTTTAACAACCAGTTCTGTGGGTGTGGCTTAATTGGTGGGTGTGGCTTGGTGGTCATGTGACTGGCTGGGTGTGGCCAACTCAACATCACTCACATCGAGGCATACATCTCCTCGCCTGGCCTCTCATGACTGTGGGGATGCTGCAACAGTCCTAAGTGTGAAAAATGGTCATAAGTCATCTTTTTCAGTGCCATTGTAACTTTGGTCATTTCACACAAGCAAATTACCAGCAAAGGAGGGGGAAAAACTACAGAGACGTTCCTAAGACAGGAAGTCTAGTCCTGCCAAGAACATAATAAGGGTTAATGGAGAGGCAGTTTCTGTAAGCAACACCAGGATGTTTCCTTCCTGCCTTCCTTACAGGATTAGGCCAGTAATTTCTTCTAATAACCAGTTCTCCGAACTGCTTAGAATGTTAACAACCGGTTCTAGAGAATAGGTGGAAACCTGTAGAATCCAACCCCTGATAGAATGTATGCATTGCAATATTCTCTCTGAATAATAGTAATATTTAGTAACAAACATTGCTTCAGTGGTTCTTCAGCACAAAAATGATTCCAGTGTAGGCCCATCAGAAGAAACAAGAAAATGATGGCTTTTTTTTCCTTTTCCTATTGTTTCTCATGTTCCTTCAAATGTTGTTTTACTAATCCTCTTGATCAGATTTTGAGGTTATGCAATAGACTGCAAAAAAAAAAAAAAACAGGAAAAAGGGGAAATCAGTCCACATAACATTGGGTTTCTTTCTTTTGCTCTATAGCCTTTCCATTCAGAAAAACCAAATGGTATATGTTATGGCTACTTTTTTAAAGATGAAGAAAGCAAGAAGAAATGATTGCAATTATTGGTAAATATAGTTGTCAACACGACAACTGTCATCATTCAGTTCATTGAAGAAAAACAACATTGGACATATTATCCTCTGCAAAGGCACCTGTGAGAGATTGTGCCTTTGGAAGAAGAGCTGGTCTGGTGGACTACAGTGAACCAGCAGTTTCCCAGGAAGGTGGGAGTACATTCCAGAAATGGGTGGGAGACAGAGGCAACTCATCCAGGAGATAGATAAAAGACAGAGGAAGAGAGTTAGGGTAATCACGCCCTCAAATCTTCTAGGTTAAGGTGAGAATAATAAGGGTTTAATCTGGCAAGATTCTGTCTGTTGTGTCTAAACAAATAAAGAACTGAACTCTGGTTGAATTTTCGATATCATTCATGAGATTAATCTGACAATATCTAAAAATCACGATCCTTACACTGAACTTGAGAAATGTGTTCATTAATTCCTTCAAAGAGAATGAGACAGAGAAGCTCCATTTCTCTAGCCATGGTTACTTTGGTTGTAGCAAACCCAAAATGCAATTTTGTTTTCTGTACAAGAACAGGATATGTCTGCATCTTTCAGGTTAAAAGACATAATTGCAATATATAAGTAGAAATGCAGCCTAAACCCACTTCCTCCTAATAACTACTTTAGAACTCAACAAGCCCATAATAGATTATAGAAGACATCAAAGTTGTATTTTATCCAGAGAATAGGCATTAACAAATATACATTGGGGGAAATGTGAAGATCTCATATGACATATCATTTATATTGCATCATATGCTATGACTAATGATTGCATTGATAATTTACCAGATTGCTAATCAGTTAAAAATCTCCCGGTTTTCCCTAAAACAAGCACACATGTATAATATATAATTTTAGGCCCTTTCCTGAAATCTTGCCATTTCAGAAACGTGCCATTTCTTGGCTGTCGCTGCCTTATGAAACCTGTCCTTGCAATGATTTCTGCAGTACCTGTCTTTCTAGACTTTCAACAGGCCATACAAGACTTTTTACCCAGGCACTGAGAGAGAATGAGGACATCTGCATCAGATGTAGGGCATCCCAAAGGAATTATTGAGGTTGTAGGGTTGTAGGGCATCCCAAAGGAATGATTGAGGCACTGGATTTTTTTATTTTTTTTATTTTATAGTTATTGATTTTATTGCTGTGAGGCTCCCAGAAGTGCGTCATGAGATGGATGGCCACATAAATCTAAAAAACAATAAACAAGCAAACAGAATACCTTTGCTAAGATAAATAATACTCAGTGCAACAAAATAATACTTGTGAACTCATTGAAATAAAAGCAGTGGATTTTAAATAATTCTCAGTATTTGTAAGAAATCAATTACTACAAGATTACACAAAAAGTAGTTATTATGAATAAGGAATGTTCTTGATGGTGAGTTAACATTATTCATTACTTGATAGTAGAAACTAAATGCTAGAAAAGAACAGTTCAAATTGTTTTAGTATGTTTCAAAATTATTAATAGTCGCAAGGTAATTCTTGACTAAGAGGCAAGCATATAGATGACTGAATTGATTCACAGTGCTAAGAATATTGAGAATGTTATTTTTAATAACCACAATCTCTCAGCAAAATCAAAGTAAAGATAGGGAAAGGAATTGTTAAAATATATTTAACAAATAATTTAAGTATTACCAAAAAGCCTGAAATAATTAATTTGAGAGAGGCCCGGTTTCAGTATTTCTACACAGATTTAATTATATGATGAAAATATATTCATCTGCTTCTGTAATCTGAGCAATATCCTTAATTCTTGGTTGGTGCTAACTGAATAATTATAGACTGGTAACAAGTTTGTTATGACTGGCCAATTCTTCCCAAAGCTCAGATATATTGGATTACAACTACAACTCCAATAATTGCCAATTGTAAGATCATTGAGTATGCACATTGGGGATAATGCAAATCCTTGTCTAGGATATTTTTGTAAAAGACAAACTGTTAGAAAAGATGTTTTATTATATAGAAATAGTAGCACAGGATTATTATATAGCCGTATGATTGGTAGCAAAGGTTGTACTGCAGTTCATTTTCACTCTCATTTCATCTTAACATAAGTGCAGAAATGAAGGCCAATAAATGAGATACAAATGAGTCAATGCAACTGTGCACACTGAATAGTCCTATTTTTTCCATTAGGACTTTGTTATATTTAACTATGAAGTAATTCTTATGGTGTCCCTGGTTTAAGAAGTTTATTTTATCAAGGGCATTTCCATCCTGTTTAGAAAAGCATACATGTTTTGTTAATCAGAAGAACTGTCCATATCATTTCTCAACTATGCACCTCAAAATACTGTTCTGAAAACATGTTATATCCTGTAGTTTGACTAATATCTGAGATTGGATATT
The DNA here is from genome assembly GCA_015471245.1 of Laticauda colubrina. Lineage (NCBI taxonomy): Eukaryota > Metazoa > Chordata > Lepidosauria > Squamata > Elapidae > Laticauda > Laticauda colubrina. The sequence goes on along the minus strand of BLBF01000017.1, from coordinate 43,320,774 downwards.
CTCTTTATCCTATCCATAGTAAATCTTGTTTTATCAGAAAAAAGAATCTTGAAAAGCAGGATGTCTGGACAAAGAGATTTTCCCCATTCTTCACCAGTTTCTCGTTTAAGCCAAAGAAAATTCACATTTTTATGTCAAGCTTTTTACAATATAAAGGCTATTTCAAATATTTAATATTTTAAAAATGAAAGACCTTCATTTAAGAAAATGTATGACTGAATTTTAAGGTTTGCAAAATTCTTCTTATTAATATATGCATATAAACAATAATATAGCTTGCAAACAATGTAGCCAAACTGGGGCATCTACTGTTGGAATAAAAAATGTCAAGATGGTTTTGCAGTTGCCTTCTTGACTTATTTTTTATTCTCCTCCCCCTCAAATAAAATCAAGATGGTTTTATCAAGTTGTCCATGTCTTCAATTCATACTAAAGTTGAATTTCTTTGCTTCAAGAAATGTTTTTTTCCAAACACCATTATTATCTTGAAAGATATAATCTGCTTCACAGATCATGCTAAAATCTGACTTATTGCAAATATCACTAATTACTGAATATACCAAAGGGACTACATGCTAATTCAGTTGCAAGCTAATCATGATACAGATTAGCATGATATAGAAACAAGTCTGTCTACAATTTTATGAAAAAACACTTCTGCAAAAAGTGCATTAGAATTATATCTGTTCTACCTATAAATATCATGATATATATGTGATCTGGATAAATATGTAGCACTACTGGAATTTAAGGTATGATTCTAAAATCTTAGAAAATGGGAAAATATGGATGTGCATAAATAGCAAACATCAGAGCATTATTATGCTTATATTAAGGTAAGGGTGGGGAACAATGGCCCTTTTATAACTTGTGGACTTCAACTCCCAGAATTCTTGAACCATCCATTTTGGCTCAGGAATTCTGAGAATTCAAATTCACAAGTCATAAAAGGGCCATAGTTCCCCACCTCTGCATTAAGGTCATAGTTTAGAATTGCTTCCACCCAGAATTAAAATAAACAGCTTATGTCCAACTATGGGCTATATGTGGTACAACCACACATTGGTTAAATCAATATTTCTATCATTTTTGTTTGTTTTTTTGAAGAAGTGTTGCCACTTATGTCCTCTTGTTCTACCCATCTGAGAGACTCAAAACTTATATCAACTACCCATGAGGATACGATTTATATGTATAATTGTACTTGTTTCAGATATGTTTATGCTTTCAATTATGAAGTTTTACAACATATGACAAAACCAGAAAGTCAAGGCCTGGAAGAAGCCAAATATCTTAAAGAATCAATGACTAGGAAATCAACTGTGTGAGGTGGAAGCAGATAAAAAAACCACCAAAAGATTCGTTGATCCAAGGAAAACGAGGTTTTATTCACGTGTCTGCAGAGACGGGTCCCCTCAGGCATTGAAGGAACACAGAGCAAAATTCAGGCAGCATTTTTATCCCCTCTTACGAGGCCTTGGTTCACATTATTTCTGTTTTCAAATTGATACATATATTTCGAAGGTTCATACCAGCTCCTTATCTAGCAAAAGTAGTTATACGGTTTCTGACATCGCAGCACTTTATAACAGTTCCCCATTGTTCTTGCCTTATCTTGTTTTTTTTCTCTTGTGCACAAACTGGAACACTTTCTTATTTAGCAGAACTACTGAGTTTGAGACACACTTCCTTATTCAATTCAATGGGCCATCCAACATGACTTTGGTTCTGCTCACAATTCCCCCTTTTTCTTTTTTCACTCTTGTCTCAAACTCAAAGAGCAGATCCTCTACTTCTTTCAGAGTGATTTCTCTCTGATACATCATTAGAGGTTCTGCTTCCTGCTTCTTCTCAAATCTTGAACCCAAGGATTTCCCTATCTTCCCACACGTTGTTCTTGCTCCAGGGAGACACTGAACACAACAATACAACAATACACAGCATATAATAATCAATATAATTCCCATTATGGTAGATCTAAACCAAGTGGAACTGGGAAGCCAAGACCATAGTGCTCCCCACAGGTCTGGCAATGAGGAGTCACCTCTTTGTGATAATGGATTAGAGCGAATACATTCTTCCATTACTTTTACTGTCTTTGTAATATTGGGTTGGAAATCATGGATGTATACACAACAATGTGAATGAATCAGAGCACACACACACCCTTTTGTAGCTAATACAATGTCTAAAGCTCGGTGTTAATCATTTTAATATTCTTTATTGTATCATTGAACATTGTTACCGTGAAGTTATTTAGAATATGTATATCTCGGTAGTTCATGGCTACTCCCAATGGTGTTATTAGACCACGGGAGATTTGGGTCCAGAGTCTCCAGGTAAGGCCAGATTCTGGGTCTCTTTTATTACATATCCAGCCTTGGGAAGGCCATCAAGTTTATATATCATCGGTATCACATACCCGAGTGTACATGTGCCACTCCAGTAAGGTGGCATCTCCCTGTATGCATATTTCCCACACAATACCCACCTAAAGTTTTCCATAGCATAGGTCTGTTGTGATGTTCGGGTCCAATTGATCATTTCTTCAAAATGCATACACATCTGATACTGATCTTGATTAAAATAATCTAATTTATGATAACTCTTGGTATAGCTATGGTTACTACAGGATGATGGCATATCAAAAGTCTTATTACATTTTTCCCAATCTCCTAAATGGAGCCCTCTAGTTTCATTTCTCCTAAAACACACATATGCCGTTTCCCTTAAATGAACAAAAATCCTTCCTGTTATATTTCGTTCTACACCATATTTTTCTGTCCCGTGCCCCTGTGGTCTTAGTCTGTTCTGATCAAGTGGAATTGCGTGTAGGATTAATCCTTCACCTGTTCTTCCTGGCAGGTGCATGCACAACCAGCAATTGGTGATGTTCAAGGAATGTGAGAACTTCTTGAGATCCTTTATGAACACATTGTCATCCCACAAGTCCGTTCCCAAGTCACCTGCAAGTCCAACATATTGTGAACTTCTTTGATGTATTAATGTAAATATAGTTGCAACAAATAGTCCTCTCCAGAGTTCAGTCGATATCTCCATGGTGGTTTCTGCTGGCTATTTCTTCAAGATTACCTTTAATGGCTGACCGTCCACTGGGATTGCCTTCCAAGGTTTCTCAGGTTCCGGTGCTTTCTTGACTCTGGTGTAATGCGTCCAGCCTCCTTCCCGAGTACAGACTGCAGATTCAATCGTCAGTAGCACCTGGTACGGACCTTCCCAGCTAGGTTGCAGTTTTTCACTTTTCCAAGTCTTTATCAGGACCCAGTATCCAGACTCGTGTGGGTGTTGGCTACCAGCCAAAGGTGGTCGTTGCACCAACAGTCCCTGTTTGTGAAGAGAAAGCAAAGACCGAGACAGTGCCAGCAAATATTTCCGGAGGAACAAGTCCCTGAATTCTGGAATGGGATTGCCTAGTTTGGCCAAATAGGGTCTCCTCATCAGCATTTCAAAAGGAGAAACCCCTGTGTCTTTCCTTGGACAAGTTCTGATCCTGAGCAGAGCTAAGGGAAGATTCTTTGTCCATGGCAAGCCATTTTCAAGTTGTAGTTTGGTCAAGTGTTTCTTCAGTTCCGCGTTTGCTTTTTCAATTTTTCCACTGGATTCAGGATGCCATGGCATGTGTAATTCCCATTTCACTCCCACCACCTCCATTACCCTTTGCAGAACCTTTTGGGTGAAATGAGTTCCTCTGTCTGAATCTATTGCTTCCATCATTCCATATCGTGGGATAATCTGTTCTAGTAAGATCTTGGTTACTGTGGGAGCTGTGGCTCTTCTAGTGGGATAAGCCTCTACCCACCCCGTTAGTTGATCTTTGATCACAAGCAGGTATTTCCAATCCCTCTTTTCTGGCAACTCAGTGAAATCAATTTGTGTTCTCTGAAAAGGCCAACCCACTAAGGGTCGTCCTCCCATCTCTTTCTTGCATGCCACTTTCTTATTTACTTTCAAACAAATCAAACATTGCCAGCAGATGCTCTGAGCTACTGTCCACATCCTCAGACTCCAATAGTGAGGTTTAACGGACACGACCAAGGCTTCCGTTCCCCAATGTCCTCCTTCATGAACTTTCTCCAATATTCCCCTCATGACAATGGGTGACACCACTTTGACTCCCTCTAGGGTTTTGACACATCCCTTTTTCTCTAACTCCAACTTTTCCTTTTTCTCTGGCTCCCATTCCTCCCTCTCGTCCTCCTTTTCCAGTATTGGTATAGATACCATTACCAACTCTATCTCCCCTGCAGCTTCCTTCACCCATTTGTCCGCCCATCGGTTTCCCACAACCTCCGTCAGTAGCACCTGGTATGGACCTTCCCAGCTAGGTTGCAGTTTTTCACTCCTCCAAGTCTTTATCAGGACCTAGTCTCCAGCCTCGTGTAGGTGTTGGCTACCAGCCAAAGGTGGTCGTTGCACCAACAGTCCCTGTTTCAATAATCTGTCAATCACTGGTTTCAACCCTTCCCTACCTCTCTTACTCAGAGAATATTGTGGAGTCCACAGTTTAGTTATCCCTGGTTGTATCTTGATCTGAATGGGCTGTATTGCCATCCTACTAACCCCTTCACCTCCTGCCCACACATCTGATGATATCTTCTCCTCATCTTCTGTTGTTAGCATACACATGCAAATTTCCTTCCTTCTATCCCACAATTCTATTCCAAAAACATCCAACAAGTCTCTTCCTAGCAAGTTCACCCCTGAATCTGGAATATACAATATTTCGGTTTCAGTAACCACATCATTCAATTCCAATCTCACCTCTTCCAGAATCTTGACCTCTTGGGATTTCCCACTCACCCCAACCACCTTTAAAGTCTGCTTTGACCTGCATGCTCCCTCTACCGGATCGCATACAGATGTCCGGCTTGCGCCGGTGTCGATCAGGAACAGCCGTTCCTGATGGTCAGAGAGTGGAAGGAACAGCCGTTCCTGATGGTCAGGACCCACTAAAACATTTACCAGTGGCTCCCCAAGAGGGACCCGCGGGGAGCCACTGGTAAATGTTTTAGTGGGTCCCTCTTGGGGAGCCGGAACTTCCCTAATCGTATAGGGCATAGCTTCGTTCCTCTGGGGTTTTGGGACATTCACGTGCAAAATGTCCCTCTTTCCCGCATCTGAAGCAAGTTCTACTCTGGGACGGCCGTTGGAATTGACCGCCTCGATTGCCCCCTGGACCTCCTCGCCTAACCGGGGGTCTCCACTCCCTGCTGGGAGATCTTTCATCTCTCCACCTTGGCCTCGGATCTGACATCTGGGTCTCCCTGTTTTTCCTAACTTCATTCTTGGTTGCCGTTTGCACAGCAGCTACCATCATCTGAGACTTCTGTTTGGTTTTAACTGAGTCTCAGTTCACAAAAACTTGTTGGGCTGCTCTCATCAAATCTGTCATGCCCAAATCAGTCCATCCCTCTGTCTTCTGGATCTTTTTCTGGATATCTGGCCATGCTTTGGTGACGAATTGCATCTTCAGGAGAGTCTTGAAGGCAGGGGCTTCTGGCTCCACTCCGGAGTACTTGGTTAACCCTTCACGGACTGGATCACAGAAATCCCCCGGGGACTCATCCTTTCCTTGTGTTATTTCAAATGCTTTGGTCAAGTTTTTCCCTTGAGGGATGGCCAATTTAATTCCTTCAATGATCATGTGTTTCATGTCTCTCATGTGCTCCCTATGAGCATCATCATTGATGTTCCAATTTGGATCGGCTATGGGGAACTTTGTGTCTGCAGCCACTGCTCCCTGTTGCCCTGCATGTCTCCTATCCCAGGCAGCCATTGCTGCCCTCCTAATGAGGTTCCTCTCTTCGGGGGTGAAAAGGTGTCCAAGAATATACATCAGTTCTTGGTATATGTATTCATTGGGCCCCAGAAACAATTCCAACTGTTCCGCCACTTCATGAGCATTCTCATGGAGTTTCAGAAGGGTCTTTTTCAGATCCCGTAACTCAGCAGATTTTATGGGGACAGCAACGAAAACGGTGACTGGATTCCCCTGTGCATTCATGCCATTTGGGACTTCTCTGACTGGGAAAGCCGACACGGGATTGGCCGACCTTCCTCCTAGAGGCAAATTCTCTAGGTCCTTGTTTACTTGAGCCAGTTCCCTTCTGAGCCCTGGATATGCAGGTGGATGTGGAGCCTGGGCAACTGGAGCCAGCAGGGGCGGTGGTGCCGGGACTGCTGGAGCCGATGCCGGTGGACTCCCCATCCAGTCCTCAGTTTCGCTTTCCTCCACCTTGCTGACAAACTGTCCTACTTCTGTTTCTGGTGGAACTGGACCTTCAAAGTGAACATGATATCATACCTCCACATAGGGTATTTGCTCCTTCATCCGGTGTTTCACAATATACTCTTTCAACTGAGTTATCCAGTACGTGCTGGTATTCCCTTCAGGTAAGGAAACTCAGGGTCTACTAGGGGATACTTCGGCCACCTATATTGGCACAGGTAGATCATTTTCTTTTTCTCTAGACTCCAAGTGTAAGTCCTCAGATGGGGCAACGACCATTGTTTTAGTAGTTGATCCAATGGGGAGTCAGTCGGAATCAGCCTTCTCGGGTCTTTTCTATCTCAATACCCATTCCCTCTTGGAACGTCTCACACTTGCTTTGTCCCTTTCCCATTCTCCACGCTGCCCGCCAACAATCTCCCAGAGATTCCCAATTCAGGGATTTACACTGTCCTCCAGCAGTCACTGGATTCCCAGAGTTTAAGGACAGTATATCCCTTCTTCTATCCCAAAAGGCAACAAACTCACCTGATACACCCCTGGTCTCCTGGAGACAAAAGGAGTGTGGGCGTCCCCACTTCAGGTGATCAACGATACTCCCAGAGTGTCAGGCCGGCTTCTCTCTCTCTTGTTTCCAAGGATCGTCTGCTGAGTGCAGTTACCCCAGGATCCAACTGAGACAAGGGAGGGGCCCCTCTACAATGGGAGGTGGTGGCGCCACACTTACCCAGTCCCTTTTCTCCAGTTGAAATTCCATCGAGCCCCACGTTGGGCGCCAAATTGTGAGGTGGAAGCAGATAAAAAAAACCACCAAAAGATTCATTGATCCAAGGAAAACAAGGTTTTATTCATGTGTCTGCAGAGACGGGTTCCCTCAGGCATTGAAGGAACACAGAGCAAAATTCAGGCAGCATTTTTATCCCCTTGTACGAGGGCTTGGCTTACATTCTTTCTGTTTTCAAATTGATACATATATTTCGAAGGTTCATACTAGCTCCTTATCTAGCAAAAGTAGTTATACAGTTTCTGACATCGCAGCACTTTATTACAGTTCCCCATTGTTCTCGCCTTATCTTGTTTTTTTTCTCTTGTGCACAAACTGGAACACTTTCTTATTTAGCAGAACTACTGAGTTTGAGACACACTTTCTTATTCAATTCAATGGGCCATCCAACATGACTTCGGTTCTGCTCACAATTGCATGTCTAAAAGGTAGCAGATTAAGATGGAAGGTACATTTGTAGCCAGAAGTGCAATTCTATGCATGTTTACTCAGCATAAAGTCCTGTATTGAGCATGATTTACTCCCTGTTAACTATGGACCCTTCCCCACAATCCTGAGCCTTCAAAAGCAGTTTTAGCCATCTGTCATCCCATGGCATCTTACCCCTCTCTGGAGCTGTAGGGTGGTATTAGACATCATCATAAACATTTTGGGTCCTCAGGAATGTTAGGCTGCAGTGGGAAGGGACGGGCATGAAATCTCCATTCTTAAGTTAATACTTAAATTAATTTGTCTTTTTTGAGCTTCCACTTCGTAAATTTATAAAAACCTAGCAGAAGATGTCAGTATCAAATAGCTTGATGGATCAAAGCATATTCATGTCTAGTTCAAGTCTGTTTACACTAGAAGATGTATCCTTAGATCACAAATAGGACAGAAGATGTGAAGCCACTTTGATTCTTTCCCTTACCAATTAGTATTTAATTGGCATGATGCCCTTGATTCTGAAAAAAGCTGTCAGAAGTAGAATACTTCCTGTAACTAAATTACAGTCCTTTGCACATTTAATTAGCTTTTATAAATGCAATTAATAGCTTTTAAAAACCATAAAAATTGATAAGCACTAAGGAATTTAATTTATAGCAGTAAATGCCACCATTTAAATATAATCATGTATTTTATAAAATACTTTTACATAAAGAAATATATGATTGAATTTTACATTTTGCTGAAATCATTCTTATTAATCTATGAATATAAGGCAACGACAGAGGGATTTGGACTAATCAGATTGAAAACTTAGTTTCAATCCATGGATTCTGAAACTTAGAAGGGTGGATGGAGTTTCGAACCACATTTTTAATTCAATGCTTCATGTGCTTCTATCTTATCTGCTTCTTAATCACTTCTTCCCAAGTTGCATATGTGGAAACACTGCTCCCTTTCCCTGCAGGCTAACTCTTTTAGTGCCTAAATAATTTTAATTATCCTATTCTGCACTTTTCTATCTTTTATTCTGTTGTCCTACAACATTGTTCTTCTGCTTGAGAGATCTTCAGAATCAGAGCTGTCTTAGTATTTATTTTAATTTTTAAAATATAGAATGCTTTGAGAATGTGTGTGTCATTCTTGTGCAAGGGCCATGCTAATCTTCTCTGTATTGTTCTAATTTTAATATATGTGCTGCTGAAGCAAGCATATCTTAGTATTTATTTAAAACATTTATGTATTACTTTTCAAGGGGAAAAAACTTCCTCAATTTTTTTTTTAAATGGCTGTAGCATGAAGATTGGCAGATTTTTTAAAAAACAGCTATATTATGTGCCAGAAGCCTAGTTGTAAAGGAGACTGTCTGATATGTTTTATCAACTTTATTAAAATATTATACTGGTGCATATAGTCTAGTTTTAGGATTATTTATTTTCAATCTCTGCAAAGAAAGAAACATTCTAGTTGATTAACAAGCACATCATTTTTCCACATAGCTTTCAAACGTTAAAGTTGCTGAGAAATTATACCATTAGTAGTAGTGAGTCAGTACATTCTTGTTCAGGCTCAGATTGTTGAACTAATATTGTACCTATGCAAACACCATTTACACCTTATAAATCCAAAGCAATATGTTATAGCCAGGGTTCTTCAATTCTGTAATATACATGAGATACTTTCTATTCATATAAAGGGGTATAAATTTCACAAATGGATAAGATTAGGCATTTGCCAGAATCTTAAAATAGCAGAGTCCCACTTTCCCAAAAATGCTTTCATTTTTACTTTCCGTGAAGCATCCAAGAAAATCAGATAAAACTTCAACAAAATTTCACTTTGCATACCCTTGTCTTACAGGATCCCAATGATAAATTAAACTCAGTGACGTTCCCTGATTTATGTTTTGTAATAGTGTTGCAGTACTGATTATTCTATCTTATTTGCATAAAGCAGGGATCTGGAAACTTGGCCACTTTAAGACTTGTGCATTCAACTCCCAACATACCTTAGACAGCATGGCTGGCTGAGAAATTCTGGAACTTGAAGTCCACAAGTCTTAAAGTGGCCAAGTTTGGCAACCCTTGGCTTGAAAAATTACAGGAGTTATAACCTGACTTTCCTGTATTTAATTCCTAGTTTATTAGGTAACTATAGTCCATTCACCACTTCTATTACTGTAATAGTCAACAAACAGACATTCCTCCATCTTCTGTTCGAAAAGTGTTTTCATTTTTGGATGATCTTATATTCCCCAACAGCAATTTTGATCCAGTGTCTATTTTCTCTTTTGTGGGAAAGGTGATTGAGAAAGTGGTTGCACAGTGGTTTTGTAGGACCTTGTAAGAGTAGATTATTTGGATCCTTTTCAGTCAGGATTCAGGTCCACGTAGGAGATGCAAATGGCATTGGTCACATTTTTGGATTACCTCTGCTGAGGAAGAGATGAGTGTTGTGCATCTATTCTTGCTCTACTTGACTATCCTACAGCTTTCAATGCAATTAATCTTGGTATCCTTCTGCATCAGTTCAGAGGATTGGGTGTGAGAGACAGAGTTTTGTGCTGATTTGTTTCCTTTCCCCGGGATCAGTTCCATTTGGTGACTGGGGTGGAGAACACTTGCCCATGGCCTCTCCTATATGGGTACTGTAGGATTTGGTTCCCTCCCCCCCCCCTCTCTCTCCCTCCCTCCCTCCCTCTCCCCCCCCCTCACCATGGGATGAGATATTATTATGCTGGTGATATCCAACTATATATCTGTCCCTATGAATTAAGTAGCGTGAATATCTCATCTTGGTTCTTGGAGGCTAGAAGATACAGAATGTGCAATCTGGTATTCTCTTAGATTCAGAACTCCTGCTCAAAAAAACAGGAGCTTCTTGTTGTTCACCAGTCGTACCCACTCCTAGATCAGGAGGCTCTGCTCCCACTCTCTGTGATGCATTCCTGTAATGCATTCTATTTAGTAATGCATTACTACAGAGTGCATTACTGTAATGCATTCTATCTTTGAAGAGTATCCAGGAATTTCAGCTGATACAGAATGCAGTGGTGTAGGTAGTTATGTGTGCTTCCAGGAAGCACATTACATTACATTTTATTTTATTTTTATTGATTTTATTTTGTCAAGCGATTATAAGATAACAGGTATAAGTATAAACATAGTTATGAATACATGAAATGGATACGAATAAGAAAAAAAGAAACAATAGGACGGGGACGGTAGGCATGTTGATGCGCTTATGCACGCCCTCTACATCTCTGCTCCATTTGTATTAATTGACAGCAGTGGTGGGATTCAAACTTTTTTACTACCAGTTCTGTGGGCGTGGCTTGGTGGACATGGTGTGGCTTGGTGAGCATGGCAGGGGAAGGATACTGTAAAATCTCCATTCCCACCCCACTCCAGGGGAAGGATACACAAAATCTCCATTCCCTCCCCACCCCACTAATCTGCTTTCCAGCTCTGTTCTCCTGTGCAGGGCAACAAAAGAAGATCCAGCCAATCAGCTGGGACTTGGGAGGCTGAGAATAGATGGGGGCAGGACTAGTCAAAGGTGGTATTCCAAACTACTCAAATTTCCACTGCCAGTTCTCCAAACTACTCAAAATTTCTGCTAACGGTTCTCCAGAACTGGTCAGAACCTGCTGAATACCACCTCTGCTTGACAGTTTGCTTTTGGTTCCAATTCAAGTGCTGATTTTAACCTTTGAAGCCCTTCATGGCATGTGGCTAGGTTATCTGAGGGACTGCCATGCCCCCATTACATCTGTCTATCCCATCAAGTCTGGTAGAGAAGGCATCGTGCAAGTTTTTGTCTGCTGGGGATCCTTCGGGGAGATTGGTGGTCTAGAAACATTAAATCAATCAATCAATTAATTGATTGCATATATGTATATATCCAAGTACTATATATCTATATCTGTTTGGTGGGTCCCAGGAGGTAGGTCTTCTCTGCTGTGGCTTCTACTTAATGGAACCTTTTCCCTGAAGTGAGGTTAGCTCCATTCCTGATATTCAGGAGGTCTTTCAAGACCTGGCTTTGACACCAAGCCTGGGAGGGATGGGGTTCCTAGGAGACCAGTAAAATCTTACAATGGCTTCATCACTGTGACTAAGAATTATTTTCTCCTATGCCATATGGTTTTTATTTTTTAAATAATGTCTCCTTTAAATGTTAAAAATGATTGGGTTTTATGTATTTTTGCTGTTAATTTATTATTGTACATCTCCCAGAAACATTTCTGTGAGATGGATGGCTATATAAATCTGATAAATAACTAAATCAAAAAAGACCACTAGAAGACAGCAATTTTATTTGAATTGTGAACTATCTCATGAGAAACTGTTTATGTAAACAGATTCCAATGTTCTAATTTTTGTATTTATGAATATGTTTTTCTAACTTTACCATTATATAACTTGCTGGTGCATATAAAGCCTAACAATCACATGCACATGAAATAAATTTTATTACAATAAAATAGAAGGCTAATATTATATTACGTATGGTATCCACTAATTTTAGAGGCATGATTTTTGGATGGGAATTAAACAGCTTTTTTCAAAATAAATATTCATGAAAATAGGCCAAGTTCTATTGTAGCATAAAAGTTGCAACGTATGTAAACCTATAGAATCAAACATGGAACAATCCATGAATACTAGTAATATTCCTTAAATGTATATCTTATTCTGTCCATTTCTGGTCACTTAATAACAAATTGAAGCCGATCAAGATTTTTTGAAAAATATACTCAAATTCTTCTCATGCAAGTGAATAATTCTCAAAACTGTTAATTATCTTACCAGTCATCATGATTAAAAGCACACAGGGAATTTGTATTTTCTTTTAATTCATACTTCAAGTGAAGGAACAGCTGTAGCAATTGTTACTGTGAGTACAGAACAAGAATTCCAATCTGTTTAACCAGAGTATAATAAAGTATTTTTGCCCATAGATATACCTGTAGGTAGAATTCTAATCCCCTGATGCTGTGTAATCAGTCACAGTGGGATTTTTTTCCCCAGCATTTGTTTGAAAAATGGGGTGAACAGGGAAAGTAACCTTGATCAAAGAGTGTTGTAGGCCACCAATCTTTGCCAGAACAAATATTGTTTTTGCAGGATGACCCAATGTCTGAGTTACACTCTTGTCTGATAAAATATGAAGAGCTAAATATGAAGAGAGTTGTAATTTTCTCACAAAAATGGGATAAACACAGCACGCTGCTAGGAATTTTTCTTATTGCTAGGTAACAGATATTATACATACCACGCAGGAGGCAATCTATAAGAAACAAAATTAACATCATGTTGCTTGTGTAAGAATGTAATTAAATTTAATGATCGTTCCAGCATCTAAAATGCAAACTATAGAGATAGAAGATAAATAATCCAGTTTCTGGAGAATAAAGAAAAGATGCTTTAAAACAGCGAAGAATCAAAGGTAAATTCATATGAGAAATGCCACATATCTTCTCAGTAGCTAAAATTATCTGATAATATCTTCTACACAAAATCTTTTGACAGCAAACAGTGCTTACAAAAGAGCCCAGATCTATTACTGGGACAATCTTACTTGTAGCAGATTCTGATTCCATTCATTCATTCATTCAGTCAGTCAGTCAGTCACTTGGGGGATACTCCTACCTCTCTACTTAGCCTTTGACAAGATGCACCAGGCATCATGCTTAGAAAGAAGACCATTCCTGTAAAAAAATGTGCTAGTGCAAAACCAATAGATCCTAAAGAAAAGCCAGAGGGCCAACCCCACTTTCCCTATTGCCCAGAAAGCCAAGCCAGAGGATGGATGATCTCTCACTGTAGAAAAATCTCCACATGCATTGGTCCCACTAGCTGCACTTCTTGTTCTTCACCTGTCTATGAGTCTTTTGGTCTAGACACTGCCCTTTAACAAAATAGTTATTTATAAAACAACTACATTTTCCCTATTAATCTAGCCTGTTCAATCATTTTGCCACCATATATTTGTCAAATCAAGTGTTTTCACCAGTGGAATGTTTTACATTATCTGGAAATTCAGTTTGCTTATCTGGCATGACACTAGCTCAGTATGTATCTTGCTGTTTACAAGGGAGATGGAATAAAATGATCACATGGAGGATTTTTCCTCCTTGTTGCAGCGATTGAAAAGGAAATTGTGTTGGTGTATATTTTCTGCTGTTGTACTTGGTGGCATGGTTGGAGGATAGGAGACATTTGATCCAGAGGTTGCAAAGCATTCCCTGATTCTCCCATGACGTGCCCTCATGCTCTTCTTTTTCTGATGGGAAAGGAGCACTGACATAGCAAGCAAGAAAGGCACTATAATACTGGAGAAACTCCACACCACAACACTCATTTTCCTTTTACTGTAAATGTAAAAGAACAGAAACTCTGAACTGCCTTAATATGTAGTCTTGAGCTGAAGACACATGACAGCATAAATTTAGTCTAGAACATATTGCCAATGGTCACAGGTGAGATTGCTAAAAGTTTTAATTGAAGTACTTTTCTCTCAGAAAATTTGAGGGAGCAAATTTTAATTTTAATCTTATTATAAGGACTAAATTAGGAATCATCACGCTGTGGGTGCTCTCTTTACTTCGGTCCCCAACCAAGCACTGGAAAAAAAACATTGGGAGTTATAGTACAAAATCCTGTGATTTCCTGCTCACAAAAAGGGTCATGGGGTTCAGTTCAGCTTATTCTCAAAACTGTAGGAATAAGACTGCAGGCAGCCTAAAGGAAAAATAAGATACTAATGGCATCTATTGTGGAGCTATTGTGATGAAATCATTCTTCCCACTTCGTTGACATTAATCTTGGAAAGAAAAGTTTAGTCACTCTTTTCATTACGTATTGCTCTGCTTACTTTGCTCTTGACTGAAAATACAGCAGGAGGAGGAGGAGGAGCTTTTTCTGTTGGACCAGTTTCCTTCCCTTGTTTTTCAAAGAAAAAAATGGAGTGGGAGGAATGAAGCTTTTAGCTGAGGGAACAGAATGTGCGATGCCACCTGATTAAGGAACTCTTGCTAAAATTTGCCTATCTCAGTGTTGAGGTTAACTCTCAGAGGCCAGCCCTATTATGTATTTAATTGCCTAGGTACCTGGGGATGCTAACATAGGGATTTTTGATGTTATTCCAGGTTCTCCAAAATCTTTGTGGTGTTTCAAACATTTTCTAGAATATTCAGATTAATCCAGTTTAGTAGATCTCAAGATAAACAGCAGCAACAGCAGCAATAACAACATATTGTATTAGTGAAATGCATGGGCATCAGTAACCTGAACATATGGAGTAGAATGTATAGTGTGCTATTGATATAATTAATGGCATGGCATGCCTTCTTTTTATTTATTTAATTCCTCACTTTTCACATAGGCTGGAAAACTCAAAACAATCAATTGTACAAAGAAGAATACCAATTTTTTTTTCTTCATTGCTTAGCTGAGGCTAATGAGATGTCAATCTAAAGAAGAAAGTTTTCCATTGGATTAAATTGTGCTGAATGAAACTTTCTCGGTGTTCAACTGAATCTTGGCATTGAATTTTGCAAAAATCCATCTTAAAAACAGAAAATCTTAATGTGAAATTATTTCATTGTTATTTGGATTATATTCTGTAGGATTAAAGTAGAAAGCACTGATTCTCAAAATTTCAAGAGTCATGGATAAATGCTATTAAAATTGAGGTGTTTAATGTACATTAATGTAATGTTCTTAAAATAAACAAATTATTATTGCATTTCAGCAATCATAATTTTCTGCAGAGTGCAGACTGGAAGTCAAGCTGTCGTGGATACAGTTCTATGTGCTAATACAGGAGGAAATTTCCTTTTATCTTTCCTGGCCTGCTAGTTGAAGGGGTTGTCAAAAATGAGGAAGCAAACAAATTTGTACAGTATGAATTTTTCAAAGATTTCCTGTCTTACCTCTACTACCAAGCTGTCAAAATGAAATAGCAATATTAGCAAAGCTTCTCTGAAATCCATAACTCTTAAGAAATTGCAGGATAGGGTGAACAAGAAGTTCCCCCTTTACTGTTGAAGACAAGTAACTTTCAGATAGACCAAACAGAAAACATTTAAATAGGATTAAATTATTTTCATGTGCAGCTATAAAAAGCTTGAGTTGTGTTGTGCTGTGCAGTGCTGTGTCTGTGGGTGTAAATAATGATTCTAATAGTATATACCTGAATGCTATCTGGGAATATTCTAAGGAGCTGAAATTTCACATACAGATTAATTTGCTCAGCTGATTTCTTGCTAATTTAGAACACAAACTGTTGGCAATTGAAAAGAAAAAGGAAAGAAAATCTTGCAAGTATGAAGTTTGAAACCCCCATAGGTCAAATAACTCTCATCCTTTTAGCCATTACTGATGCATTTATAAATAAGGCTATCTTATGTGTCTTCTTATGTATTAATATTACAGTGGTTATGTTGCTTTTGACCTTGTGCTCTGTTTGTCCTAAAACATCCAACTGGTACTGGGCTGGCATCTTCATCATCTTATGTTTTCTACTTAAAAGATAGTATTTTTCATTTTTAACCATAACCAAAACCTAATGTTTCCCTTGGGTTTTAATTAGTATCAAAGAGGAATAAGTAAAATTTTTGTTAGGTTCAGAGTGCATCAAAGAGAATGGGATTACATCAAATTTATGTGTAGAGTTAGACTGAAAATTTGAGGGTTTTTTTTCCTATAATTTTTTATTGCAATGTGGTTGTTTTAGAATTTATTCTAAAATTTTCATGTGTTTTCCACCTCAGGGTGGTTGGAAACTGTTTTTAGTCTTGATAGTCAGTTCTGAGGGTCCCCTGCTCTTACACACAAATACACAAAAGAAATAATTCCCACAGTTACAGCTCCTTAATGTAAATAATGGCAGATATCACAATTAATTTAAACCTTAAGCTCTATTGCAGAAGCTCCTGATTGATAAATATAAATGTCCTTTCCACTGAATAATTATAAATAGTGTGATCTATGAGACAGTTCTCCCAGGGTCACATAAGGAGAGCAGGTCAGATTCTGCACTAAGTGTGCCAACTGAGCGCTGCTGGGAAAATGTTGGAGGAGAACTTTAGGATTGCACTCAGCTGAGCTTGAAAAGATCCATGTGCAGAACCCAGGACAGGTATTTATTAACTGTGCCACTAATTGTCTGTCTGTTTTGAAGGCAGTCTTGATGTGATGCTGTGTAATATCTTACTGATTTTGTCTGTAGTACCTCTTATGTAGGGCAGGACAGCTGTTTCATAGGTCTGTTGATCTTCTAGGTCTCTATTATGTCTTAGTGTGTTTTTGTGGATCAAGCTAGTAATTTTGTTTTTGTGGAAGCCGTTGGCTGTCAGTACTTTAGTCAGGTTGCACAGTTCAGTCTTTATATGTGTCTTGTCTGCCAGGCGTTTGGAAGCGGGATCCCTGTCTGCTCGATCCTTTGTATATATGGGACCTCATCAAACTCAGGTATTCCCCAATATCCCTGACATACCAGTCCAGGGTCTTCAGGAGGAGGTGGAATTAGATGACCAGGATGTTCACATGGAGGCGGAGTCAATCCATCAGATGGACTTGGGATTGTCAGAGGCTGACCCACTAGAACGAGGAATGTCGGATGACGAAGGCCTCATTCCAGACCAATCTACCTTTTCTGGTCTTTTTTGTCCGCACTTTTTAAAATCTTTACCATTCAAAGCAAAGAATATCGCTAAACTAGGCACATCAAGCCTTCATCCATTGTCAACAGGGTCTCAGGATGAATCTGAGGATCTAATATTCTCACAACCGGCTAATAAGGCAGAAATTATTCCTGTCCCTCGTATGTTTGCTGAATTAGTACAAAATCAATGGGCATCAGCAGCATCATACCCAGCCCCAACAGGGTATGATAAACGATATTATAATTTGGCACCAGAGTTTTCAAATTTTCTCAAAACACCAGAGGTAGATGAGCCCACTGTGGCACTGGCCTCTTCTTCAACCTTTCCCAACGAGGCCAAGGAAGCTCTGAGACCGGAGGAAAAGAGAGGAGAGTTGGCACTCTGTATGGCGCATGTTTCTGACACCTGGGTCATTAGGGCAGCTACAGCGGCGTCCTTTTTTACACAGTCCTCCCTTCGATGGCTCTTCCACTTGAGGGATATATTGCCGGTGTCAAATGTCAGAGCCCACCAGGACATTGCTAAGATTATTGCAGTGGCAGAATTCTCCGCCGACACCACATTTAATGCAGTCAAATTCTCATCTAGAGCCATAGCATCTCACATATCAGCATGGAGACTGCTATGGCTTAGACATTGACAGGCGGATACCAAGCATAAATGCAAGCTGGCATCAGCCCCAATATCAGGGAATAAATTATTTGGCAGTGTCTTGGAGCCCCCGCTTCCAATCCCACACTGCACAGGGAATTTGGACTATTTCAGAACAATCACAAAGAATCAACCTATTGGAGCTGCAAGCAGTTCATCTGGCGTTACACAGTTTTCTACCCCTCTTCCAATCACGCCACGTTCTGGTCTTGACAGACAATATCACAACCAAGGCCCACGTAAACAGACAGGGGGGTACCCACCCTGTCCCCAAACTTCTGATGCTGGAGACGGCCAGGTTTTTCAAGTGGGCCGAGGCCAATCTGTTGTCGCTCAAGGCAGAACACATAGCAGGGGCCTTAAACACACAAGCGGACTGGCTCAGCAGGGCCTTGATAGATCAGGCAGAGTGGTGCCTACATCCGTCTCTCTTCCATGAAGCAGTGCGGAGGTTTGGGCAACCGGTGATTTATCTATTTGCCTCTCCCCTCAAAGCCCAATTGCCCCGGTATATTTCAAGGTACCCAACTCAGGGGGTGAAGGCCATCAACGCTCTGCGATGTCAGTGGCCTCCCAGACTTCTATATGCATTTCCTCCACTCCCTGTAATACCCAGGTTGATCCAGAAGTTATTGGAGGAACAAGCAGAACTAATATTGGTCACCCCTCACTGGCCCAGGTGAACATGGTTCGTGGACTTACAGGACCTGTCGAGAGAACAACCTTGGAAAATTCCACTGTCGAGGGTTTCCCTCTCGCAAGGGCCGGTACTTCACCCGGACCCACAATGGCTCAGCCTAGCCGTATGGAGGTTGAATGGAACCGTTTAAGGACCCAACAGATTTCAGAGGATGCCATTGCTACCATACAAGCATCCAGATGGTCCTCTACAAATAGTATATACGAGGCCATGTGGTCCACTTTCTGTCGCTGGTGCCGGGCCCCTAAGATTGACCCAACTGCCCCATCAAAAGGACAATTATTGGACTTTTTACAGGAGAGGTTAACCAAGGGCCCATCTTCAAATACTTTACGCAGACAGGTGGTGGCCTTAGCCTTGGTGATATTCTGGGGTGACCTTCATTCCATTGTGCACCATCCACATGTCCGCAGCTTTCTTAAGGGTGCTGCAAACTTACAACCTCCTGTAATTCACCGCTATCCCACTTGGGAGCTCAACAAGGTGTTAATCACACTTATAACTGGCCCGTTCGAGCCTTTAAGAACCGCTAGTCTCAAATTCCTGACATATAAGGTGGTCTTCTTAATTGCGATCACATCAGCAAGGAGGATTTCCGAGTTGGCAGCATTGTTGATGAAAAAGGACCTGTGTGTGTTTCATGCGGACATAGTGGTTCTCAGATTGGATCCATCATTCATCCTTAAAGTAAATCCAGCCTTCCACAGAGCACAGGAGTTGGTGCTTCCAAATTTTTGTCCAGAACCATCTCATAGATTGGAGCATCAATGGCATCGACTTGATGTTCAAAGGGCGTTAAGCATCTATCTAGACCGCACGGCAGGATTTTGAAAATCTGAGGCTCTATTCCTATCCTTCAACCCATCCACTTTAGGACACAGGGTGTCGGCGACGACCATTGGTAGATGGTTGGAAGCCACCATAGCTAAAAGTTACGAATGCCAGTCCACCTCAATTCCTAAGGGCATTAAAGCCCACTCAACAAGGAGTGCGGTAACATCAGCAGCATGGGCCACTTGGGCTTCCATAGAAGAAATCTGTAGAGTGGCGATTTGGGCTTCACCATCACCCTTTGTCAGAAATTATAAAACTGATGTCTACGCCTCAGCAGATGCTTATTTGGCAGAAGAGTCCTGCAGAGGGTCCACAGAGTTTAGGGGTGGATTTCGATCCAGACGGAGTCCCTCCCTAAGGACAGGCCAAGCTTTGGTATGTCCCACTTCTGGATGCTCTGAACAGCTCATGGGAGAAAGGGTGTTGGTACTTACCTGATATGCCCGTTTTCTGTGAGCTGTGAAGAGCATCCAGCCCCACCCATTTCTTTCGGTCTGGTGGGGTTCCATTCCAGTCAGGGATCTAGATTAGGTGATGAGTCCCAGACTTTGGCACTCAGTCTTTGCAAAACTGGGGGATGCTGAGGAGGAGTTCCGTGGAGGAGGAGGAGGAGGGTCCCGGAGTTTTAAGCCCAGCCTTTCCAGAAGAGACTGAAGCACCTCCCACTTCTGGATGCTCTTCACAGTTCAAGAGAACGGGCGTATCAGGTAAGTACCAATGCCCTTTTTAAAAGGTTGTGAATAAGCTATTTTTTGTGTGGGTTTTTTCACTGAAAAAAAAATGCCTTGGTGTTGATTATATAAACCAGTATTTCTCAATCTTAGTAGCTTTAAGATGTGTAGACTCCCAAAATTCCCCAGTGTGCTGAGGTTGAGGAATGAGAAGGTTGAGAAATACTGATATAAACAATTGAGGAAGGAAAGTTGTTATTATTTTGAAAAGTGGAAGCAAAGCAACATGAGGCAATTCAAACATATCCGAATTTGCTCATTCCTTCAAAACTGATTCTGATTCTCCTCTGTATCTTTTTTAAAACAAACCAAGCCTACATTAAACAAAAGCAAGCAATCTTGAAGTGCACTGAGCTGTTTCTTGGGAACACTACCCGTGTGTCAACTCGCTTCAAATGTGATAAACAGTTTTACCCAAAGCTACTCTTTTCACGTTCAGCACAACCACTTTGGTCCCAGGGGTTTCAAGAAAACATAGAGGTCCTGATACCAGTATAATAAGAATCAAAAACAAATCACACATTTATCTATGCCTATTGTTATCTAACAAACATGAGAGAAGCAATGAAAAAGTTCAATTACCATGTCTACTTGTCATTGGATGCTCAAAGGCAAAAATGGTTTTAAAACTATTGCTACTAACAATATACAAGAATAGTAAAATAAATTAGTAATCTGGCTTTATTATGTACAATAAATGCATATAAGATAGAAGTAGTATGCATAAACATTTACAGAATTTAGAAGCCAATGAGATAACATTTCTATTGAAAATCTAATAAAATGAAAGGATTGTTTCATATAAATTCTGCCTAAATATTGAATTTAAATAAAAATAGACATGTAAAAAACAATTGATAGATGAATAATTCTTATTTTCTACTCTTATTTCATTATTTGCAACACTATATTTCTATAATTAAGCATATGTAGTCAAATATGCTGGGTAATTAATTACTAGTAATCAGAAAGCAGCAATGTGAAGATTTGAAGGGATACATTGAATATACATTTTTTTAAAAAAGATTGAAATGAGTATGCATAAGCATATACATATATATATAAAGGACACAGTGGCTCAGTGGCTAAGACACTGAGCTTGTTGATCAGAAAGGTTGGCAGTTATGGTGGTTCAAATCCCTAGCACCATGTAACAAAGTGGACTCCCATTACTTGTCCCAGCTTCTGCCAACCTAGCAGTTCAAAAGCATGTAAAAATGCAAGTAGAAAAATAGCGACCACCTTTAACAGTGTTCTGTGTGCCTTCAGCATTTAGTCATGCCAGCCACATGACCACAGAGACATTTCAGACAGTGCTGGCTCTTCAGCTTTGTAACAGAGATGAGCACCCACACACACACCCAAGCTGGAAACTACTAGCACGAGCATATATGTGCGAGGGGAACCTTTACCTTTATACACACACACACACTGAAGTGCAGAGATTATGGTTTTCCTTAACTATATTGAAATACAATATATTTGTGACTGATACTTGAATTCAGAACTTTTGGGCACTTGCCTCCAATTAATTACTGACCTTAAGAATCATACTCCTGACATAGTTTAGGGCTCTAGATTAGGCTAGATTGTACTTGTACTACAGTTTATAGTCAATTTAGCTAAATCTGAAGTGCAGATCTTTCGCCATGGGACAAATTTATGACCATATCAGTTATAAATATACTTTTATCCAAAAGAGAGAAGGCAATGATTCTCAAAATTATTTCTAAGATTTCTACATTTTTCTCCATGTTTGGACATTGTTCCAAACATATAAAATTTATTTTTGGTAAAAGTTTCATTTCTGACTTATCATATTGCTGGCTCACCCAAAATTGTATGTCCTACAAAGAAGACTATATCTTGGAATCTATAGCATGAAATTTGAGATCAAATGAAAGACTCATGCCTTGGGGGATTCCTTAACACATTAACTTTAAGTAGATTTTTGTGTTTCCAAATTGATTTTTTTTCTTTTGTGAATTCTCATACACAATACTATAAATATCTGTGGTGGTCACATTTTCTATTAGATGCATCAGAGCAGTTTGAGTATTTATTCTTCCTTTTCTTGCCAGAATAATTTGGGAATATTTGAGTTTTGCTGATAAAATCTCAACTAAGACGTCTGGCTTTTGATGCAGCTATTAGGTATAAAATATTGCATTATATTTGGCTTTATTTGCATTGAGCCTTTATGGTGAAAATAAAATTTGAGGGTATGAATTGTGTTATTGGGAAAATGATCTTGGGACTGCATAAAACAATCTTAAAGCATCTTCACTGAAGCTTAATATTTTAGCATCTTAGTGATTATGTGACTGGGAGAATAAATAAAAAAAAAAAATAAAGAAGATGCTCACAGGCATCTTCTTCACCATGCAAATTTAAGGCACACTTGCTTTCCCAAATTCAACATTCACTTTGCATGTAGTGATGTGGAACTGGAAAGTTGCAAATACAGTGTCATCAATAAACTAATCTTTTTTTAAAAAGTCTGTTCAGTCTTTTGAAAAATGCAAAGGTGATTCCATTTAATTCAGCAGTCGTTAATTATCTCACTATTTTTCTCCAATCTTCACATTAAAAAAAATCATACAAAATTAACAAATACAATTATCCAGCATGTCCATATGGTATAGTTTAATAGCAGGGTCTTCTGATGGCATTTTAAATGCTATTTGGTTGCCAATCATGGAGCTTGGTATGTGACGCAACCAGCAATTTCATGAGGATTTTCAATAATTATTATGTGGCAGTGTTTGTGCGTCTATGCTGAATAATCACTCTTCTACACATGCTACAGGGCATTTTAGTGCTAAGCAAGACACAGCTTTGACTGGTTAGGCATTTGTTGACATTTTTTTGGGTTTAGGGTTGAGTAAACTGTTATTTATAGAAGACCTTTGAGGAAAAAAAAATCCTTCTTCCTTTACTCACAGACAAAAAGAAAGACTCGTTTCTATTTCTGCATTGCCCAGTGTTAGA
Source organism: Laticauda colubrina (assembly GCA_015471245.1). NCBI lineage: Eukaryota > Metazoa > Chordata > Lepidosauria > Squamata > Elapidae > Laticauda > Laticauda colubrina. The sequence continues at coordinate 43,297,734 of BLBF01000017.1, read as the reverse complement.
GATTAGTGCAGAGCAAGCAAATCTCACAAGCAATAAAGCAGTCATGTTCTTCAGTCACCTTCTACATACAGGAGAGGTCTTGTAACCCCTCAAAAGGAATCCCATAACAGTATCTTACTGCATATAGGAAATTCAAATGATCTCTTATTCTGTCTTCTGTGCATGGAAATTTGCTTTGCAAAGATAATTAACTTTTGTGATATCTGCTTCAAGTATGATTCTAGGCATACCTCCTCAGAAATATGTCCCAACGTATATCTCTGACAAAGCACCTAGGGAGAGAGGATTTAATTTCAATTGTTTTATTGCCCAGAATTTGTTTTTGCTTTTCAATTTCCCCATTTCCCTTGATAATTTTTCTTGCTGGAATTTTATCACCATTAACACACTGATTTTACTCTAGAATGTCACCTAGTTAGTATAAAAATAGCTCTAGAAATCTTGGTTTCTATTGTTGCAATGTATCACCAGTATATTTCTGCATTCTGTATCTGTGCTATCTTTTATATCTATGTAGTCATTAAAACTAATTGTTTGAATTATTGTGGCTTTTTGCCTTTTCAGAATGATTTGTGTGGCACAATTTCACATCAATTAAATAAGAGAGACAAGACTTCTTCGTTGCTGTTAACCTCTACTCTGTTACTAAGGAAGTTAATGGTTTCCAAGGAAATCGTTCATTATAGCACAACATTCAGGTTTGCACAGAGGTATAATGATTACAAAACCAAATGTACATGCAGTAATAGGAAATGCATTTGAATTGGTTTAGTTTGAAAAAATGAACATTGTTTGAAACTGCATCAATAAATAAATACATTGAATAAGAGAGCATGCTAATTGTACATGAAAAGCAGTTTGTGCCTTTAATATTTGGAAGTCAGGACAGAATCTTTCATAATATCAAAAAGTGAAACTGAGAATTATTTTTTGAGTAGAGACATATAACATGGTTCATGAGAAGTTCAAGTGCTGACAATCATGAGAAGGAGGGGGGGAAAACCTGATCTACTTTGTTATAGTGATCCAAGAATCTGTTGCTTCTGATATCTTGTATCTAAAGTACTGCTGTTGAATATTGTCCTTTCTACAACTAAAGTAGTAAGTACCCATTATTAAAGGCAATACATTCAAAACACATTGGAAAACATTACAAGTTTATTGACTCTTTGTAATTCTTCTCCTGACAAGGAGGGGCCTTGAGATCACTCACAAGTGCTCAATTGCATGTCATGAGAAGAGAAGACAAGGTATGTTTAGAGCTCTGTGGGAGACAATGCAACAAGCGCCATCTTGTTCCAACCATGGTTTCCACTTTCAAAAATATACTTGCTTTTCCAACCACTTCAGAAATTGCTTGTTAACTGCTTTTCAATTATCAGGAATCTTTGGATTGACAAGTCTGAAAACACCAGGTGATCCTAAGCAAAAAAAAGTTTTAAATACATGTTTGACAACTTTTAAACACTTGTTTTTTGGTGTAGACTTTGCTTTTGGAAAATTGCAAGCAGACTAAAAGTATAGATGTATTTGAAATAAGATTTTGCAATTAAAAGAATCCTTCCCATGAAAAAATGTTTTTGTTTTGTGTTCCTTAAAACATGACAGGATGGGACTTTGAAAGCTGGACACCAGATGGAACTGGACAGAATTGAAGACTACAATTAAATGAGAATATTTAAAGTTAATTTACTAATGTAGAAATGATCAAAAATATTTCAACACTTGTGATATTGAAATATATTTTTGAACAATGAACCCAGAAGTTAATTTTAAGAGTGTCAGCATCTATAATGTTTAAAACATGTTATGGTAAAGGAACAAGTTTTACTTGAATGACATAGAAAAATATCTTACATTAGATACAAAAATCACCTGATGCCTTAATAATTTAAGTGATATACAAATAACAAACCAAGAGACTAATCTGAATAATTTTCCTATAGTGGATTTACAAAAAAAAAAAATTGTTAAAGCTTTGAAGAATTTTATGGGAAGAGATAAAGAAAAAATACTAGATAATTCAGTTCTAAAACATTGAAGAGACTAAAGATCAAGATTGTTAAAGGCAAAAGGAAAGACTATTTGATCAGTGTTAACATAGCTCTCTCTGCTAACCCTTAATGGACTTTTGCTGATCTGGACAGTATGTATTTTTTGTATGTTTGGTATAATTGCAACTGTAGTTTTAAATAAATTTACTGTTTAAAAAGAGCACATCTAGCTTTTCTGTTTCAAAAAGACAATCATAAATCATAGTACTAAAGTCAGTAAATACAGATTAAGCCCCAAATCAATTAAAACAATGTTTGCTTGTTTATTTCAACATCATCTGAAACACAATAATTGCAACATTATTTTTAAGCAACTTGGATAGCTAAAAAGAAAACTTGTGTGGAAGGCAGTTGAAATATTCTATCTGTATACAAAAACCTATGTTGGAGATATACATGAAGCTTACTGGGCAAGTTCTTCTTAGTCCATGGGACGAATAACAAGTTATAACATAGTTTGTCTGTTATGAATCTATGTGATTTTTGAATGACAAAATAGCAATCAAAAGTTTTGAAGATACCCTTCATTTCCTAAACCACTTAACATTTGCTTCTTCTATTTTCAGGATATGCTACTTATCTGTATAGTGGGGGTAGAATACAAGGCACCATGTTTTAACTCTTACTTTGGGAGAATACTAATATTCAGAATGAGTTTCTTCAGAAGGCAGTGAGAAGGTAGTGATACATTTTTCACACACAAGTAAAAATACTAGTGCATGAGTCAAGTTCTTAAGTTTCAAAGTCATACAATTTCGTATCTTGCAGGACAGTAAACTATGCTGATTAGCAATAAGTCACAAGCATCTAAACAGCATCCAATTAGAGAAAGCTGTCTTAAATACTATGGTTGGATATGCTAAGGCAAGAGGTACTTGGAATTTAGTATAGTGGGAACTGTAATTTGTAACTACTGCTTATGGCTCAGCTTACTATGTGAAATAAAACTGTTGGAGTTTATTCAATATGAAGTGATCCTTGGCTTTAATGCTTGAAAGCACCCAGTATGTCAACTTAGCAAACAAAGGAAAACAAAATTGAACAGGATAACCTTGTATTTGGTCATCCATAGCCAAGTACCATATGGGCAATCCCCAGGCAAATAATCTTCAGAGCCTAAGTGAAAAAAAAAGTTTGGCTACTACTTTGTTTAAAAGATAGGGTCTTCTACTGTAGTTCAAGCCACTGCAGTGTCCACTTCTCACTTATTGGTGAATTCACCATAGATTTTATTTTTGAGTCATCATGCTTTACTACATCCTGTGCTTTCTGATTAAGATCAGTACTCCGTAGGTGGCTTTTCTCTTAGCTTTAGCAAAATGATTTCCTGTGCAGACCCATAGGTAAAGCAAAAGCAAATGCAATCCCACAATACAGCTAATTTTTCCAATTTCCCCGTGACATTTTTTTAAAAAATAAATTCTTACTCTTTATCATTCTGGTTCTTGAAATACCAGTTCCGTTACCTGGACCCAGATAGCATGCAGTGCAGAAATGTTTACCCAGAAAATAGCTCCATTGATTCAAACAGGATTAATTGCTCAGTAGTCTTGAACCATGCATACTCACCTTCCATGTGTCAAGTTGCTTTCAAAATTCATTTCTTGCACACATAATTGGGTTTTATACGCAAAATATGTAAAAACCAGCAGTTGGTCTTCAAGTTCTCTTCATGGTTTAGATTGCAAATGATTTTTGAGAATTAGATACAAGTGTACTACTGTATAAAATGGTAATGAATCTGAAGCTTATTAAATGTTGAATTTTCCAGATATCCCTACTGGTCACCTGGGATAGAGCTGACAGAAGTAGGCTGGACATCAAAAAGACCACAGCTTCACACACATGGATTCAATAGCTGCATGGAACCAATTTTAAGAAGTAAAATTGCAATTTATAACTTACATAGGACAAGCAAGTGTGGAAACAGCTTAATAGAAGTATCAAGCAAAACCAACAGATTCAATATAATCATGGTAGACTTGAGCAACTTAATTCAATGTCACTTTGAAAATAGGACCTTCATTGATAGCAACCATAGCCTTTGGATACTAAAATACAAATGCTTTCCTTCATCGGTAGACATTCAACAGAACTTTTAGATGACCTTAAGGGCCACACACAATACCCACCTTTGGATCCAATAATCTACTATCAATGATGGAAAATCCTGAAAATGTTAACATCTGAGTGCATCAGGGAAAATGCTAGAATCTTATTGTTCTTAACCTTGGTGGTTCCTTCCAGTGCTCCAATATATTTTCACCTGTGCTCCAATATATTTTTTACTTGTGTTAAATTCCTAATAAATGTAGCATACAAATTAGCTGTACTAATAAAACAGTCAAGATTAGATTTGGACTTGGAACTTCAGATCCACCAGCACTAAGGTGTTTTCTAGAGAATAATAAGAGCATCAAAAAAAGCTTGGTTCTAGTCTCAAACTGATATGCCACGATTCTTCCATGACAGCATTTAATTCCACGTTAGCACAGGCACTTATGCTTCTTCATTAGGCAATATTGTCCAAAGGAACAAATAGCATAGCAAAGTAATCCAGGTTTTAAAACATTTTATTTGCATATTAAAAAAATTGTGCATTCCAATAATTAAAATTATTTGAACAAAAAAATGGCACTCGATTAAAATGCATTTTACAGCTCGCAGGACCCTGGTACAGCTTTGCGTATATTCATGTTATTAGATTACTGTAGTCCCTCTTAGAATCTTCTTTCAAGAAACATGCAAGCTTTTGTGCCACTGGACCAGAAGCTGGACAGGCAGATGGAAAGGAAGGTGCCTTCATTCAGCGTCAGTAGTTCGCTGTTTCTTTTTTTGGGGGGGGGGATGTGAAAGGGGCAGTACAGTCATTTTAAATTTATCCAACTCTTTGCATCTTACAAAGTTAAAACAGCTAAAAGAAGTAAAATAAGAAGGCAATGCTTGTGGAATGTACAGTGCATAATTTGGAAGGGCCCATTTCATTACGATTCACCGGCTTGCTTCTCCTGTTCAATTGCTATAAAATGAAAAGGGGATGGGTAGGGAAGAAAAAGAAAAAAAAATTGAATGGCAATTGCATAATAAGCATTCAAAATGCAAATTTAAAAATGCCAAATGTGTTAAAATTTCTAATTTACTGAACATTGTATTTAATTTCATACTTATTTATGTACAGAAATTCATACTTTGTTAATGAAATTCCCAGTAACATTAAGAAGTTAGTAAGAAAAAGCATGTGTAAAGATGGTCTGAGAGTTCTTTGTCTCTATGGCCCACGCCCTCTTTTCTAAGATTTCACCTACTTTCTTTTGAAGGCAGTGGGTTTTTCTCTTGTGTTTCTGTCTTCTTCAACTTAGACTTGTCAAATTTCTCAATTTCACCCATATCTGGTTTGTCAGACATTGTTATTGATCTGTACACAAAAGGACAAAAAATATGTTATACTACACCCCTTCCTTCCCTCCTTCAGAGACAATTCCTTTATTTCCTACCAGCTCTTTCAGTTTCAGCATCTTGTTCTAATAGTGAATAGCCCTTATTTTTAAAGCCTATTTTATACCCTTAATCATGTATTCAGAATGCCAGATTCATCTCGCTTGATGTGATGTGCCTTGAGGGGGAAAAAAAAAAAAAATCTTAAGGATCGCTGCATGCCCACATGGCAGGACTTCTGACGAAGCAGTTGGGGGAGGGGGGAAGTGATGCATGAGATTTAAAAAATAAAATAAAAATTAATCTTTTTTTTCGCCCCTTAAATAACTAAACCTCGTCGCTGAGGGAGGGCGTGGCCGTAGAGCAATCTCTTTCTTCGTCAGCCTGGACATGTTGCAGCTTTTAAGAGAAAATCAAATTGAGGCGAATTTCTTTACGAGGACGCCCAAGCGGGAGAGGCTCCATGCGACTGAGTCCAGACGGAGATCCTGGGCGATACTGAAAGCACATCCTCCATCTTGGGCGTCTGGTTCCCGACTTCAGTCGGCGGGCGCCTTGCTTTCTTCACAAAGAAGTCCCAAACCACCGCCCTTTTTTTTTTTTTTCCTCTCGCTGCCGCACTTCCTCCAGCTCAGCGCCCTCGGCTCCTCAAGACTGCCTATTGGAGTGAGACAAAGGCCAGCCCTTCCCACCAAACGGGCGTCCGGCCGGCTGACGGGGCGATAAGGTTCCTCTAGCGCCACCGTCCAATTCACCAATCACACCCCAAAAAAGCCCAAGCCCTCTGCCTTCCTCCCGCGGGCTCCCCACGCCCGCGATCGCCCAGGGCATTTCGCACGGCAAGCGCGCGAGGCGAGTGCGTGCCTTCCCCCCCATCCCCTATTTCCCTCCCCGAGCAAATCCCAGAGAAACGGCAATGAGGTTCTGCTCCAAGCCATGTCTTTCCGAGCGGAAATCTCTTCCCGCCATCGTACTGCGTCCCGCCACGGTCTCTCCCATTTTCAGCCCCGAGCTGTTCCACGCTGGAGGCGTCGTGGAAGAACTGCTATGCCTACCCGGTTCTACAAACGCAGCGATCCGTCTCCTCTGAAATCAAAGGTAGCAACGGACCCCACCCCAATAATTTTGACCCGGGCACAAAGGAAAGCTGCAAAAACGGAAACATGCAAAAAAACAAACCCGCGGGACAACTTAAAACTTGTACCCTCCTTACCAGTGAGCCTGTCCCAACAGATGCAGCACGAAACCTTCCAGCAGCCGCTCTGAATTGTAATATAAAAGAGCGTCTCACTGCGTGGCCAGTTATAGCTCCGCTTTTATGCAAATTGCAGTGATGTCACCCCGAATCTGTTTTAACTGTTTCACCGCCGCGGAAAAGCTCGACTTCCCCTGACAAAATCGCGAAGAGGACGTTCAAGCGCGAAACGGAAAACCCCTCCCTCCAATTTACCTGGTCTTGGCCTCACTACAGAACGAGCAATTTGTCCAGGTTTCGGTTCTCCCGAAGCGAGAAATGTTACCGGGGCTCGGTTTCTTCCCCTTCCCTCCCCCCCCCCCCCCCCCCCAAAAAAACGCCCTCCTTCTAGCTTAAAAAGAAGGGAGGGCGAACTTCCCTTACACGCGGTTTTTATCCCCGGGCTGAACAATGGTTTCACCACCGGGCTGCAAGATCAATCCTGCGTGCAGGAGGCCTACTTTGGTGCCAGAGCCTGAAATTGCGCCGTTTTATTTCCTCACGTTCTCCGGTATCCCCTCAGCCAGAAATGCTCGGCGGCGGGAGGGCTGTCCCCGTGAAGCTTTGGAATTCAGACGGGATTCCGAAAGCGCCAACAATGGCTGCTGACGGAGGCGCGCGTAGTAGGCAACGCCTAAATTCAGTCCTGCATGTAACAACAATCGATGGCTATTTCATAAACTGGTTAACCAGTTCTAAACTCCAGGGAGTGTTTTTTTTTATTATTATTATTTTTTATTCATGTACACCAGATATTGGAAGTGAGAAAGTAAACGTACCCTGTATCCTTCCTCCGTCTATCTTTACCGTAAGATTTTCGGAGCTTAACTCAGGTCTTCCTTGAGGACAAAGAATTTTATGAGCTAATTGGGAGTGCAAGTGTGGCACGAAGAACCAGACGAAACGATTATTAATTCTCCACAAGCGTTTCTTTTCACGTTTGCAGGAAGGTGTGCGTCAGAATTGTGATAGAATGCACTCCTACGAGAAACAGCTTGTATCATTTATAAGTGCCGTGGTCGTGATTTCCCTGTGGCTTGTTTCCACGAGGGATTCTGCTGCTGAGAGGATTGCGTATCTCGACATTTTGGGGATCCATCTCTGCTGTTATTGAGCAATACTTTCTGCTTAATCGGATCATGCAGATTTCTAATTTATAACGTCCCCTCGTCTCCATTTTCGTTCAGAGCAAGAAGGGGGATTCTGACCGGCCTCCTGCTTTGGCAATTTCTTCGGCGGCCCTCGGAAATCTCACACGCCCTGTTTTCTTCGAGGTTCAGCAGACAATGGCTGTAGTGTTAAGGAGCTTCTCATTCCCCTCAGCGACCCTCCCTTCCCCCTCCCCCTGTGTTATAAACACTGCATTCTTGCATGCTTCTGTCTGAAGGAGTTCACTTTAAGAGTATATTGCAGAAGGAGGAATTTTGAAAGAGGCATTGCTTAGGTGAACGAGGGCTGGAAATATTTGAGGTTTACTCAAGAATTCCAAGGTGACACATCTGAGAGATTAAATGTTTGTTATGAGAGTCATAAAGTCTGGAGAATATTGAGACAGACTTTAGAAAAATATGGAGGAGATAGGAAGAAAATACAATAAAAACCTGCTTACATTGGCTGGATTGTTAATCAGAAACATAAAAGGAATGTCTACAAAATATAAAAATATATTGATATGAATTTTCTTTTGAGTATCTTTCAGACTCCCGAAGTATTTTGGATTTGTTTGCTTATGCATTCATGAAAACTTGCTGACTGATTATCAGTGCCTTTTTTTTCTTGGATTGGCAGGGACTTTTTAAAAACTCAGATTGTACCAAATCCTAATTTATGGCAACAAAAACAAGCTAACCATAGAAGTGCCTTCTGCAGATTTTTGACATGTCAATAGGGAACTCAAACTTGTTCCTCTCCTAACAAACCACAGCATTTCCTGTTCTGCTGATAGACAAGTCAAGTGTAGGTATATGAGCTCATTCATTGTAATTATGTGAGTGAGTGGGGGTGGGGAGATCATGTTACAAGATTTTTGGAGATAAATACCATAGGAACATACATATGTAGAACTTCTAACTGGGAGAACATAATAAGATGGTCAGTTGTAACTGATAGGCATGCAGAAATATCTGAATTCATTTCCTCCTGTGATCATGTAGGCCTAGAAAAGATTCCTACTTGAAATCCAGAAGAAATGCAGCCAAATAGTACTAGGACAGGTACCTTACAACTAAATGGGTCTAGTTAGTCTAAGACAGCTTTTATGCTATTCAAAATGGAAATAACCTGCAAGATCCTGAATGATTGCCATTTCCTATTAATCTTCAAGACTGATCAATCTTTTAATTGTTCAAATATATCATTGACAGAACTTATGATTATCTGCATATGGAACAATACTGCATGTTATAATACTGTTGGGTTGAGACTTCCAAGGTTCTACAAACTCCCCAAAGTACACAAGACCAGCATCCCCTTACATCCAATGATGTCAAAAACCCTGCAGAGGAAACTCAAGAGATCTGATCAATGACTCGACCCACTCAATAAACTTCCCAGAACAGTTTCTCCATTGTACCAAGCACACCAAGAAAGAAATCATAGTATCCTTTGATGTCACCAAACTCTTCATTTCTATTAACATTGACCCAGCTAACCAAATCATATGCCACCTACTCATTAAACACCATACCCACAAAGATCACACCACCACAGAACATTCCATTTCTACCATTCATGAAACCAATCATGAAACTTCTGGATCCCTCAACACATCATTCAAGTTCAACAGGAAAACATATATGCAAGTACAAGGTATCCCAATGGGACCACCTATATTGGGCATAATAGCAGAAGTATTCATGCAATGACTTGAATCTATAGCTCCATCAAACCAAAATTCTGGACACACTATGTCAATGATACCTTCGTCATCATCACATGCTCCCAAATTGAAAAAACACGCCATCTACTCAATAGCATATCCCCTGGAATTAAATTCACACATGAAGAGGAAACACAACAAACTCCCGTTCCTTGACATCAACATAAGGAAACCAGACAATGGACAACTGGAAACCCATGTCTACCGGAAACCCATGTAATGAACCAAATCCTCATGTTCACAAGCAACCACCCTACCGCATACAAAAGAAGCTGTGTTCAGACCCTCTTCAGAAGGACCAGGGTACACTGCAGCATCATAATACAAAGAAAAGCGAAGAGAAACTGTTACTTGACATAATGGCTATCCAAAAAACTGCTGCAGTGTAGCACAATGTTTCTCAATGTTTAAGATGTGTGGACCAACTCCCAGAATTGCCCAGCCAGCATGCTTTCTTAGTCATGACAAACATGTCCACCCAGTCACATGACCACCAAGCCATGCCCACCACTTAAGCCAAGCCCACAGAACCGGTTGTTAAAAATTTGAAGCCCACCCCTGGTTGTAGTATCTCCAGGGTCATGTGATCAAAATTCAGATGCTTGGCAATTGATTGATATTTATGGCAGTTGCAGTATTCCAAGATCATGTGGTCACCTTTTGCAACCTGACACACAACATCATTGGCAAAGGCATATTCACTTAATAACTGTGTAATCAACTTAACAACTGAAGTGATAAACTTAAAACTGTGACAAAGAAGGTTGTAACACGGGGCAAAATTCACTTAACTGTCTCGCTTAGCAATAGAAATGTTGGGCTCAATTGTGGTTGTGAGAACTACTTGTATTTCATTTTCTCTGAAGTATATGTTTCTTCTACAGTTCTAATTTTGTAATAGTGGTTTTATTATTAATTTTATTGTATGAAATTTTGACTAGCCAGCTTGATAAAAATATTATGATTTCTGTTACAGTATTTATCTAATACACCTTTCTGAATTTTAGTTGAAAATATTAAGGTTGAGATAGATACTAATTATCCAAATAAATAAACCAGTGATGATGAGGCACTTAGTAACGATAGATTTTCTTCATGATGATTTGTCCCTAACCTGTTCTTTCAGGTCTTCCAATGGTACATTTATCATCATTGTAATGGAGTCCCTCCATCTTGCTACTGGTCATCCCATTCTCTTTCTTTCCACTTTTCCCAGAATTAGAGCCTTTTTCAAAGAGCTGGGTTTTGCATAATAGGGACTGGAATAGAACAATCTGAGCTCATAAGTTTAAGCTTTCTTGATTCAGTAAGTCATCGTTAAATATTAACTACAGTTTAGGCTTTTGTCATAATTCTCAATTGGGATTAATCCAAAATTAAAAGTTACAGTCTCCCTCTAATGGCCTTTCAAGGCTTAATCTAAGCTTATTTCACAGTAATATATTTATTGTTTCTGTTTGAATGGCACTAAAATGTTAGCAGTCTAAAGCTGATTGAGGCTGGGATGCCACAGAACTACAGAATTCTATCTGGATTTGCTGAGACAAAATAGTAGACTCCAGCCAGCAATAATTTAGCTCTTATAAAATGAATTAAATATGATTGTATTTTGTAATAAATATGGATCATATTTTATTATGACACTGGTACATAAATTAGTGGTTGACAGTCTTATGTGTCTTTGAGGAACAGTAGCAAAATGTTAGACTTTAGTAGCAGTGATTGTCTGCTTTATATCTGAGTAAAAGAAATAGTGTAAAACTTCTAAAACAATTATTTCTGACTTCCTGTGCAGTCACTTTCTCAACCTGTTTTAAACAAAAGAACCAATATCCTTTTGGAACATCATGTTGGTAAAGCAGACAAATTATAGCAAAGTGACCATTACATAAATTAAAATTTTTCCAGAATTAAAACAGGAGGAAGCTAATCTTGTTTGAAAAGTAGTAGTAGTCTAAGCATGAATGCCCACTTTAGCAGGAGTCTTTTTAAGTACAGGTGGGCTTACTTGCAGCAAGAGGATTCAGGATTGCAGTTGAATAATCTAGACATTCGTATTTCAGATAGAATCATATTGTCATGAGCAACACTTTCTAAATTGGCTGCTTGACATATTATTAATATTATAATATAACAATATGTTATATTATCTATTATTGTCTATTATATTATAATTAATATATTATACTGTACAATTTCTTGGGAAATATTGGAGCAGTAATAGGCAATTTTTTATTTGGAGCAGTTTAATGCTTTCTAAACAGTTGAGAGACTATCTGAAAGTAGTTAAACAATAGAGACCAAATAGATACAAAATCTGAATCTGCACCAGTCTCCATTCGCTACTTTCAAAATACTCTCATAATCAAAAATGTATTTCTACTGAGTCAGAAATGTCCATTCCTATTTGATGATACCAACAAGAAGTTACATACAGGCCATTAGACTGTAAAACTTCATGATTCAATTACTTAAATTCAGAATTAAAATATTCCAACCCAAGGAAAATATTCCGACCCAAGTAAGGGGAGATTTTGCAGAATATCAGTACCCAGAGTTTCTTAATTCAAAATTCAGTTTGTAAATGCCACAATGACTGAAATTCAACCTGAAAATGCACTATTGGCCTTTTCATTTTCAAGCTTGTTATGCAATGCTAGCATTGCTCAAGGGACAATTTCCTAACTGCCAAGAAAACTGATCATTTCACCATTGCCTTCTTTGACTTAGTGCCAAGAGTGCAGAGTGTTGTATTTCAGCTGTGAATGTAACAACTAGATTTGTTCATTTTTGAAATTAACAACTGAAAAATATTAATATTAAATTAGTAAAAAAAACAACCTCACCCTGACTATCTAGACATAACCATGCATTAGTATTGAAGTATTTTGTCCTTGCTGTCTTCTATGATGCTTTTCAAATTTCTAGACAGGCCTAAAGTCATGGGGCAGAATTTGCTAAGACCTCCCGTTCAAGAACTAACCAGAGCTGATGGTTTTCAGTCCAAATATATTAAATATTTTAACCATATATTTTTGTCATCTGCAAGGACAAGATAACACTTCCCAAGCCAAATGAACTCCTGGAAACTTCATGGAGATATGCAGTGTAAAAGTGGTTTGTCATTTTTGCTGTTTAGGAAAAAGAATGGATGGGTCAATGGGTTGATGGATGGATTGCCTATTGCTACAGAATTTTGGGAGTTGGGGAATATTTTAACCTTCCCTAAATTGATGCCTTCCAGATGTGAAACTGAACTTTCTATAAAGTCTTTCTTGGCCCCTACATCTTTTAAGATGTGTGGAGTTCAACTCCTGGCTGGGGAATTCTGGAAATTGAAATCTACATGTCTTAAAATTGGTCAAGTTGAGAAACACTGCTTTAGAGTGAAGTTTGAGGAAAACAAAAGATTATAAAATGTTTGATCAGTGGTTAAAGAAAACATAAGGAGACTTTTATAGATCATTAGGAAAAAAAAAGTGAAGCATAGATAGACTTTCAAAGTATCAATTAATCTCATCTGTCTTTGTCATTATTTCACTTATTTTGAGAAAGCAAAATCATAATACCTCTTTTTAAGCACTAGCAACAGTGTTAAAATAGGTAGAAAAAGAAGTTATAATTTTCCCTTGAGAGGGGTTCATGTTGTAGTAAATCACTTTTGGTTATTCACATTCAATTTTTCTAGATAGGCAGGCATAGCCTGTGGAGTTTTCGCCACTAATAATCTCTCCAATATTTGGTCCTTAAATATTAACTATTCTCCAAAAATAGCTGATAAATTGTCCAGTTTATGAGAAAGCAGGGAAAAATTATTAAATACATGTGGAGTTAACTATAGCCAGCATATTTAAATCAACTAATTTAATATAATGTGTCCCAATCCTATCACTTTATGTAAATCTACTTGTCTGACAAAGGCCAAATGCCTTCTGCTTGGAAAAACATGTGTAGGCTTGCTCTTAATAGTTCTTGGAATCAAGAATTATTCTTTAAGTAGAATGGAACTCTATATAAAAGTTTATATTTTGTTTGTACTTATATGAACTCCTGCTGATGTTTTAGAAGTTGTTATATTCTTTGGATTTGATTTATTGGAATTTTAAGTTTCTTTATAATCTAGCCTGGGAATCTGTTTTCAAAGGCAGTCTTTTAAATATAATGTAATATAATATAATGTAATATAATATATCATATCATACAATATATAATGCCCATATAGCAGCATCTAGCTTCTCATTTCATTAGAGTTACTTATCTGAACAGGGCCAGCAAATTTTCTGATGAGCCACTTTATATTTTTTGTCATAAATTTATTCAGGGAAATACCTCCTGGACTTGCAATCGCTTCTTAAAATATATTCATGCCTGATCTATTTCTCTTCCAGGCATTGCAATAACTGTTAAACACGCTGGGTTTTCATAGTTTAATGGAGAGCACTGTGATTTACTGTTCCCCGCCCCCTTGTCTTTTGCTGTGAATTGTAGCAATTCTCTTTTATTTGTGGATTGGGAGGGTGATCCTTCCAAAACCTCACTGGCAAACCTCTTTTTCCAAGGATATGTAAGAAACCTTGTGCCAATCTGAAATATGGGTTGGCCACCACATGGAGAGGATTTTAATGAGCTATTCTGAAACTGATAAACCAAAATCCCTCATTGCTGGAAGAAATATCCTTCTGGGTTCAGTTTCAAGTGGGTTAAAAAACACTGGAAACATGGAAGCCATTTGGAAAGATGGCTTATTGATGAACAGGACCACATGGCTTAGAGATCCTGGATGAAAAGGGAAGAAATGCTGAGAGTGCCTGGGTTTTATGCCCTCTCTGACAGTCATAGCTAGCTTTGTAGGTTGTATGTGTGCTAAGTTTAGTTGAAACATGGTAGGTGGTGCAATTAAATGGCTCTGCCTGAAGGAGGTAGATCTTTGTTGTTACAATAGACTGGCCCAGGCCTTAATCGCCCATTAACAGAATGTGGGGTGGCTGAGTTTCTGCCTCTCTGAATTTCTACTTCTCTTTTAGGGGAAATATTCTGTCTTTTTAATATATCAAATAATATTTCATTTTTCTAGGAAAGGGATGGGTTTTAACTTCCAACAATAAAAAGCAGATTTTGCCAGCCCTTTAATATAGGCCAAGAAACAGGCAGAGATTATTGGGATGTTTGTTATTGTTGAAAATAGAATATCAAACAGAATCTGGAAAACCCATCCTTACTTCTTAGAATCAATCAAAGTAGGATTATCTTAAGTTTGCTCCTTTTTCTTTGGAGTAATTTTTTCTAAGACCTCTTAATGATTGCTCTTTCCTTCTGCATGTTCTAATCTACATTACTTTACTAATTGTATCATTTGTTAGATTGGAGGTCAAAAGAATAAACTGGTTGATTTTCTGCCTTTCCTCCAAAAGCTCCAGACAGTGTACATAGCATTCCCTCTCATTTTTCCACACAACAATAAACTTGGGAAGTTGGTTAAGGCTAGGTCACACTGGCTGACGGATGCAAAACGGATGCAAAAAGGACACAGCGGACGAGCAAAATTTCGGGGGTGGCTCCATCCATTGTTATCCGCTCTCAAAAGTGCCCCAAATTTGCATAAACAGAATGGAAAACAATGGAAAGGAACGGACGTAGGTAGTACATTGCAAGGATGGGAAGCGGATATTCGTAGGAAGCCTAGCGGATGGAAGCAGATGGAAGCAGATTACACCTCCGCAGGGCTTCCGGGGGAGAATAGTGAAGCGGACGCGTAGCGGATGACGCGGATGCATCACAGACGCCTAAAGGATGCATAGCGGATGTGTAGCGGATGTGTAGCAGATGCAAAGCATTCACTGCGCATGCGGGGAGGATGAATTGCGGAACTCTGCAGATATAAAAGGATGCAGCTCGCAAGCAGTCAGCATTCAGAGGAAAGACCTGCTGCCAGAGACATCTTGAAAGAACACCATGGTTCGTCAGTCAGGGAAGAAGAGGAAGCCTGTACCGACTCCTGCCAGCCCTGTCAAGGACAGAACCACCATCCCACCCCCTGGCCTGACTCTGAAGCTGCTGGTGCTTCTGCTGCTGCTGCTGTTGCTGCTGCTGGTGTTGCTTCTGCTGGTGCTTCTCCTGCTGGTGCTGCTGGTGCTTTTCCTGCTGGTGCTGCTGGTGCTTCTCCTGCTGCTGCTGCTGCTGCTGTGGTGGACCAGCCCCAAGGCCCTCAAAGCCCTGCAGCTGCAGGGCCTGAAGCCCCTGCCAGAGGGAGGAAGAGGCAAGGCAAGGAGAAGGGAGAGTGGAAACAGTACTCCATTACCGAGGACCATGAGGACGAAGTGCTGGAATGGCTGAGGGAGAATGAGTACCTGTGGAGGAAGGGCCACAGGCTCTATTGCAACACCAAGAGAAAGCAGGCAGCATGGAGAGACAAGGCAGAGAGCCTGGGCTACACTTCAGATGTACTCCTGGGATGGTGGAAGCACATGCACACCTGGTATGGCAAGCTGCACCTGAAGAAATCTGGCCAGGCCGCTGTCAAGCTCACTGACCAGGAGATGTACATCATGGCAAAGTGCAGCTTCCTGGAGGGTGAGGTCCGCCACCGAGGAGCAGCCCCTCTGTCAACCCTCTCCCTCAGACAGCCCACAGACAGCCACTCCTCTTCCAGCCAGGAGACAGCGACCGTGTCCAGGCAGGTGTCTTTGGATGGCCCCATGGAGAGACCCCCCTGACAGCTGCACTCCCCATGCCAGAGGACATGGAGAATCCCCTGTCTCAAATGGAGCAAGAAGAAGCAGTAGCCAGAGACCAACCCACCCCCACCCCCAGCTCCACCTCCACCTCCACAGAAAGCAGGCAGAGAGGCAGACTGGAGGGCCAGAGCCACACTGTCCTGCTGGAGATCAGGGACACAATCAAGACCAGCACAGATCTCTCTCAGCTGGTCCACAGTGATATACCATCCTCGAACTACAAGCCCTTCATCACGTACGGGAGCCAGACCCTCATGGACACGCCCGAGTCCCAGTACCAGATGATGAAGGAGAAGATCACAGCACTGCTGCACCACCCTCCAGGCCCAGCTGAACCTGCTCCAACCCACTCCAGGACTGCTCCTCCACCCCAAGTGATGTCACAGCCCTTCCACAGCTTTCAACAGCCCCTCACCAACCAAGGCTATGAGTACCAGGACTTCCCACAGCAGAGGCAGCCCTTCCCAGTCCAGGCCCAGGTACATCGCACGTCACAGATGCCTCACCTCACCAAGTTGCAGACCAGACAGCCCCACTACACTCCTCCTTCCTCCACCCCACAGCCAAGCCCCTCAACAGAAAATCTGTCATCAGTACTGTGCCTGACATCCTTGAGGTCCTTGAGGTCCTTGAGGAAAGGCCTCTCAACCTGACGGGACTGAGTCAGCTCTCTGAGAGCTTCCTGCACACACCATCCCTTGTTGTACTTTCAGGGCCAGGCACCCAAATGGCGCCTCAGACCAGCACTCCAGCCACAGCCACCTCCACAGTCCCTGGCCGCTCGACAGCTGAGACCATGGACATCCCTCAGAGTGACTGAGAATAGTGCCAGAGATTGAGTTGTTACCTGTTCACTTTATCTTTGCTTAAAGACACTTTACTTGGTTCACTTTGCTTTTTTAATAAAGTCATACAGTTTACTTAAGACGGTTGTTAATAAAGGTTATCTTTGCTTCACACACTTGGTTCATTTTATTTACTTAATAAAGTGTTAGTGAAAACTTTGAAAAAAGGGTTAAGCCTTTGCATGCTTGTGGGATAGGTAAGGATAGCTGTGGGATGGGTAAGGATAGTTGTGGGATGGGTAAGGATAGCTGTGGGATTGATAAACCTCCAGTGCAAGCATAGTGGGATTGTATGGTTCACCCTCCCAGCTGCCACACATATGTCCCTTTTTCATCAATAACAATTTATTCATTCATCAACACATTTCAAAATAAACAAAGCTCTTTATTAATGCCCTATTCATTGTAGGGCCACTCAACATACATGGCACAATCTCATCAGTGTTATGAGACAGGCTGAAGGAAGCATCCATTAACCATCTATCATCCTGTCTTGCCACTCCACTGCTCCAGCTGGGGAGTTGCACCAGTGACTCAGGAGGTTGCACTGCTTCTTCCCTTCACGTGAAACTGTTGGGGCCTGGTACATCCACAGTATCTATCAGGTTTAGTCCTTGCCTCCATTCACCAGGCTCCATGTCCCCATTCCCTTGTTGACGGTCCACAAGCCTGTTCTGCAACACTGGGTAGCGGGTGCGCATGAGATTGTGCAGGATGCAGCAAGCTTCCACGATGCTCCTTGCAGTCCCTGGGTGATGCTGCATGGTGGTGAGAAGTACCTGGAACCTGTTGGCCAGGATGCCAAAGGCGTTCTCCACCACCTGTCCTGCCCTGGACAGCCTGTAGTTGAAGATCCTCTCTTCACGGGTGAGGTATCTGGAACTGTAGGGCTTCATGAGGTAGGTTCTGAGGGAGAAGGCATCATCACCCACGATGAAGTAGGGCACATCTTGTGTGTCATTGGGTAAGGGGTCTGGATCTGGAAAACCCATAATGAGGTTGTGTTCCAGCCCATCGTTGTGGTCACTGGCATTGTATACCTGGCTATCTGAAGCTGATCCATTGCCTGAAGCATCAATGTACATGAACTTGTAGTCAGCATCAACCATGGCAAAGAGGATGATGCTGAAGAAGCCCTTGTAAGTTGAAATAATT
This sequence comes from Laticauda colubrina, assembly GCA_015471245.1. Lineage (NCBI taxonomy): Eukaryota > Metazoa > Chordata > Lepidosauria > Squamata > Elapidae > Laticauda > Laticauda colubrina. Next base: position 43,279,399 of record BLBF01000017.1, on the reverse strand, counting down.
GGACCCTGAGTTGGGTGGAGCTTTGCAGGCCACGTGCTTCCCATCTATGGCTCCAACGGTGTGGGAAAAGTTCCACCTCTGATACCACTGTTCTGCAAGTTTCCTCCAGCCTTCTTCAGTGGTGGGGCACTGGAGGAGCTCCTCCACATATTCTTCAACGATGGCCTGCACCACTTCTCTGACCACTTTGCTGATGGTGTTGTGTGGCACCCTCCAGGCATACTGCATGTTTCTGTATGTGGTTCCAGAGGCCAGGTGGCGCAGAGTCAGTGCCACCTTCAGTCCAGGGTCCAGGCTGGGACGGAAGTTGGTGCTCGGCTTGGTCAACCTGGGTTTCAGACGCTCAACAAGTTCGTCAAGCATGGCTGGTGGCATCCTCATGAAGTGCTGGAATGCACGAGTTTCTTCATTCCTCAGCTCCACCATCAGCTTGTCATAGAGTCCAAACTCCGCTCTTCTCCCGATCCATCGTTGGACCCACACAGTTCTTGGACGTCTCCTTCTTCTCCTTGCATAGAAAAGGTGAAACAGTCTGAAGAGGGCTTGGTTCTGGTGTTGAATGATGGCAGCTACCATAAGGAGTGTGTGATGATCCATGGTGGAGATCAATGGATGATGTGGAAGAGCAAGACCAAGGGTGAAGAGCTCTGTACACCATGGCTGCTGGACTCATACTGAGATCCAGGTGATATCCTCCCCCTTTTTATAGGAAATATCGGCTTTCCACTCGGTGTCCTTCCACATCCTCTAGGCATACTCCAGACATCCTAAATATCCGAGATACGTCCCATATACAAACATTTTGTCCGTTTTAATGCTTTATATACGAGATGCATCCGCTTACATCATTTCTATTTCCGTGCTACTAATGCTGTGTGGACGTTCCGTGTACCTTTCGCTTCCTCCCTCTTTCCATTTTCAGCTGGAGCGGATGTGAGTTGCGAGGATGCCCAGAGGATGCCAAGAGGATACAACGGACATGTAACGGATGACAATGGATGTAGAATGTTTGTTGCCCATATGTGTCGTGGATGTACATCGTACGCGGCAGAAAGTTCATCCACTCAAAAGGTTTTGTGCAGCTCAAAACTTTTTGAGTGGATGAAATAGCAGTAGACGGATGTTTGACGGATAGAGCATATGAAACACGTACGCAGTGAGTACACAATGGATGCATCGCGTTTTCAAATGGATGGCAAGCTTTTTTGTCCGTTTTACATCCTCTTTGCATCCGTTGGTGCAGTGGGACATGGGCTTTAGACTGAAAGATGACAATGGACCAAAGACATCCAATGAGCTGCCCGAACAGCGAAATTGCATCTGAGACTTTGCAACTCAAGTATTATACCTGACTGGTTCTTCAGAAAAAAAATCAACACAGCAAACCTAATATACAGTTACTTATTAATACATCCTAGAATAAGCTTGTGAGTATTTAGGATGTGTTCAGAATTCACTGCAGAGAAGAGGGTTGGAGAGGGAAATTGGATTTGACACTTGAATATTAGATTCTTCTTATTTCTTCTTTTTGGAAGATTCAGTTTTAGAATGATAAATAAAAACCACCCTGTTTGGGAAGACTGACGGGTTTATTCAAGTATTTTTATCATTATGTCAGAGGCCTAACCAGAAAAATCAGAAAATTATCTAGCGGTTGGTCCCATCTTTCTAATTATTTGTTTATTCAAACAGCTAAGTAATGTTAGTTGTGTTCTGTCATATTGCCATGAGGTTGTCAAGTGTACATTGATTGGAGCACAAAGGGCATGTATACATATATGTCATTGTATGCATGTCACCACAATTGTAATGAGCAGAAGCCAGCAGACAGCTCCATTTGTTCAGAGTGTCTCTGGATTTTGTTGTACTCATGTGAAGTCTATTCAATGATTTCCATACTTTGCAGCTTTTGTCAGACCCAGGTTCTCCATTGGTTCCATCGAGTGTTGGTCCTTCTTAACTTTCTACAGATTCACTCTGTTTTCAAATTCTTCAAAGTTTTCCATCAGCCTAAGGAAGCTTTCCCTGAATTTTAGTCTCTGCTGAGCTGATTGTAGACCACCTTTCTAATTACTTTGGTTTAGAGATATTGGAAGGGATACATATTCCCACACTTAGACAAGGTGGATGAATAATATAAAGCCCATTTCAGATACTCTATGAATACTTGGACAAAGTATACAGTTACAAAATGAACTCTGAAAAACTAATATCACTTGTGCTTACAAAATGTTTTCGATTCTCCATGTAAGATAGGGAAAATCTTTTTCAGCTTGGTGAGCCATTACACATGACAGTGAACAAGAAGGCCATTGGTCTAATTGAGTAAAATAATATACAAGTAATCCTCAATCCCCAGAATTTCTTCCAGCTCTATTCTGATTCAGATTATTTTCAGCCAGGTGCATGACTTTGAACTACCAGGTCAACAGTGGACAATCCTGAATAGAATTTGCACCTTACACAACATCTTCCAGGACTCTGTGTATAAATAGGGCATAATATACTCAGTGTGACTATGGGGTCCCACATCAAACTGTAGATCACATCATGACTAGCTATAAACTAAGGCGTATACCGGTCCAGTATCTGATATTTTAAAAATATACGTAAATGATGCTCTGCTTCAATGGTTAGACTTAGACCAGGGGTGTCAAACTTGATTTCATTGAGGGCCACATTAGGGTTGTGCTTGACTTCAGGGGGGCATGGCCAGGGTGGGAGTGGCCAGCACTCATCGGGTGTGTCTATGGTGGCCCAACTGCTCTGCCATGAAAACAGACTCCTTGGGCCCCATTATCGGCCACAATATTGGCAGCTCCATTGTTGCTGGCAGAGGGCTGCAGGAGGCTATCGTGGCCGAAAACTGAGCCAGGAATGGCAGAGCCACCGCTGGCCAGTCCAGGGCAGCACTGCGGGCCAGAGTTAAGCACCCCGCAGGCCAGATCTGGCCCATGGGCCTTGAGTTTGATATTCCTGGCCTAGATGTTGGTATCTGAATATAGATTTTTAAAAACATTTATATGTTATTATGTTTTATTTATCTAAATGAAATGTTAATCTATTTTGCTAGTCCATACACGGTATGTCATATGCTAAATAAATAAATCATCTCAGCAATAAGTATGCTTTCATTGAAGTTCTGGAACTGGAGTTTACAATACAATAACTCTCCAAAGTACTTGGGAGATAAGACTGGACAGATCACTAACCTTCTGGCCATACCTGAAAAGAAATGTTGCTAAATTGAAAAGCCACAACAATTTACTGAACAGACTGGCTGGAACATCCTGAGATTGCTGATGCTAATAGCCTACACACAACAGGCTTGACTTTGGTTTATTCTACAGCTGAATATTGTGGCTTAACAGTGCCCACACCCAAATGATTGATGTCCAACTCTACAATGTGTATCATCTCTGGCACATTGCATCCCACTCCTTTCATCAGTTATCAGTACTTAGCAATATCATACCTCTTTATATTGGAAGATAACAATCTCTCATTTGGCTACAGTCAAGGATAGTGAACAACAAGGCCCTCCCTATTCACCAGGACAATGCACAGCCCATCACAAGATTGAAATCCCATTGGCAACATGGAAAACAGCTATTTACTAAACTACCCAGTTTAACCCAAGAATGCCTGGAGAGAAGAAGGATCTCAGATACCTTCTTTTGGCCTGATCATTAGTGATCTCTCTACCAAACTACCTAGTTTTGACCTGCTTCGTTTTGTCTAGTCAAAGTTGAACAATTAGGTGTGGTACTGGAAGGTGCCTCTGTCCTGTGATGGCCAAATCTGGGCCTAGGTTCTGCTTCGGTTTACCTTTTCCAGTAAGCAACCAAGTCAGAAATTCATTTAAAAGCAATATATTAGGGCAGGGGTCCCCAACCACCGGGCCGCGGACCGGTACCGGTCCGTGGATCATTTTATACCGGGCTGCAAAGAATGAATAATTGTGATTAATATATATATAAAAATATGTTTTTGCTTCCGCGTGTCTTATTTTCAAAGACAACCACTTCCGCCCTCGCCTAACTTAGCAGACCGCATTGCTAAAGTTAAGAAGCCCTTTACTATTGAGGAAGAATTGATTTTGCCGGTCCGCAAAAAAGTGTTTCTGCGTGAAACTGGTCCCTAGTACAAAAAAGGTTGGGGACTACTGTATTAGGGTATTCTGATACAGTGTGGTCTCCCTATGAAAAGGGGGAACCCCAAGAAATTGGTTACATTTACTTTTATGGTTAGCACAACAAAAACTTCAAAGAAAAAATTGATTGGTTTAGAAATAGTCATCTGTTCAGTTACATCACAAGAATTACAGCATAGCCATAGAGAAGAGCATTGTATTCTGAATAAAAGTAAAAGAAACATTTGCAAATGAAAAACATCCAAATGGGTTTGGATAAGATACATTCTCAGTGCTTGTCAAAATTGGCTTGAGTAGTTTCTTTGTTCACGGAGGCTTGAGAACAGCTAAAAATGAAACTGTTGTCTACATAAACTAGGACTGGCAGCAGAGCATTCAGTAATACATTATAGATTCTACAATGTATGACTGAATGCTCTCCTGCCAGTCCTAGTTTCTGAAGGAGAGGCTTTTTCTTGAAGGTTAAGGTTCATGGGAAATTATTAGCAATACAATTGAAAAAGCAAATTTAAAAGTATAAGAAAACCTATGTTAATTAGCTAGTGCAACAATATAACCAAAACCATGGTTTGGTTATCAAGTATGGTTTTGGTTATCAAGTATTTGGTTATCAAGTATTATCAAGTTTCAAGTATTACAAAGTCCATCCTCTGTGACCCTCACCTGTATCAGTAGGGATGGAAAGATTCCACTTGTTTGGTTGTGGTGCTGATATTCTGTTGGAAATTCTGTTTTATTATATAGAAATGGTAGAAGACGATTGTTATATAGCCATACTGATTGATAGCAGAGGATGGTTACATAACTATACAGATCAAATAAAGTGTACAGTCACAATGGGATTTGCTGCTTAACAGTTTCAATTGTCATAGGAAACCCTCCTCAGAATATAAAGGAACCATAGATTATAACCATAGACGCAAACTAAGCACTGCCATCTACTGACTAAATAATTATGTAGTTGCAATACAAAATATATTCTAACATATATTCCAACACCTCCACTCAACAACTACTCCTTAAAATAATCCCTTTTCTGAATTTAGTTCTGCTTCCTGTTTCTTATAATTCTTCTTGTCCTCTTCTTCTTGCTGTCTTGGCTGTCCACAGAGCTGGCACTGCTGCTGCAGTTTTGGCCTTGGCTTTCCAAAGAGCTGGCACTAGAGTTTTAGGGGCTCTGCTCCTACTGGGCTAGGGGACTAGGGTGGTTGCTGCGATCTCTTTTGGATTCTTTTTCCCATCTCTGGATTTTAATGCTTCATGAGCAATATAGGACAGTGTTTGACTGGGATGCCTTTATTGCTTCTGATATACTTCCTGATTGAAATATCTTGTGGCCTGGTTTCTTTTACTCCTGTTGTATAGTCTTTCTCAGTAAATTATTTTATTATGCATCCATGCACAAACCTGTTAGAAATTCTGTTTTATTATATAGAAATGATAGCATTATTTTATAGCCATACAGATTTATAGAGAAGATAATTACATAGCCATACAGATCAAATAAAGTATATATTGTACAGTCACAATGGGGTTTGCTGCTTATTGGTTTCAACTGTCATAGGAAACTCTCCTCAGAACATAAAGGAACCATAGATTATGACCATAGAGGCAAATTAAACACTGCCATATATGGTTGAATAATTATGTAGTTGTTGTTGCGATACAAAATGCATTCCAACTTGTATTCTAACTGATTCAAACTATTAAACATATTGTGCAAGATTGCCCATGATGTGTGTTCTCTGGTTCCCTAGAAAATCTACAAGAAGCAATGCCAGAGACCATTGCCTGGGTAACCGAAGTGGACATCCAGTAATGAGATCAGTGCCAAATTCCTGTTTTATGTATTACCGTGTATGTATGTATGTATGTATGTATGTATGTATGTATGTATACATATATATACATATGGTATTCAGCTTTG